>CATIWO010235243.1:0-27568 GCA_949673435.1 Macaranga tanarius | reverse complement strand
ATAATAATAATAATAATAATAATAATAATAATAATAATAATAATAATAATAATAATAATAATAATAATAATAATAATTACAAACAATTATCTACAATATTTCTTAATAAAATAATATATAAATACCACCAAATCTCTACACTCCCTTTATAAAATTCCTCTCTTATTATTATTAAGATATTATGATAATATGTAATTATGAGGAATAGACTTTTGAAGGGGCAAATGATATATTTTTATTGGTAGCTTGTATGTATGTGTGTGTGTATGTATTTATGTCTTTGGTGTAGAGAATTTCATTATAGAGGAAGAAGAAGAGGAATTGTGGTTAGCTTTGGGAGATTTATATATTTTCTCTACTCATCTAAGAATTATTTTGGGGAGCTTTAGAAGGTCTAAAAGTAGTTGAAGCATCATTTTTGGTAAGTCTTATATTTAATTATGATTATTTGAAGTTAGGTTTTAGAGTTGTAAATTCGGGTTCTGTTTTCTGTTTGCATTAGTCTTAGTATTTTGAGCATAACTTGAGTTATAGACCTCTGATTTAAGCAAGGTTTAATGTTTTGGAAACTTTAAAGAGTCCTCTACAATTTTTACATTTTATACCAGAGCTAATTTTATTGTTAAGAGGGACTGGCAGGGCTTGACATTTTTGTACTCAAGCTGTCAACTCTGTTTTGCCCGGATTTGATCAAAAATTCATAATTAATTCCATATATGTCCAAATTAAGTATCTAATTGTAATTTGAAGTCGACTCATATGTCTATTTCAGTAATATTTTCATAATTTTTGGACTTGTGTGTGAATTATTTGGATATATTGAACATGAATTATGTAGTTTCACTTAGTTACATTTGGTTGAATTGGATGCTAGAGTTAAGCTTGTTATATGCTATTGATATATGAATTATATGTAGGCATTGATAAGGATAGAGGAGATACCAATCAATAGGAGAGTTTTACTTTTAAAGTAGTTGAAGCACTTGAGGTACGTAGTGATTGTTATATAATAAATGAGATGCAAGGATATGTAGTATTGTTAATTAAATATTATTCTTATTTTTGTAATTGATAAATTAATCATTGTATGTGAACAATAATGCTTGTGAGATATATCAAATAATTATATGGTGGACTTGGTTTGGAACATGTACTAGCATTGATAAGAAATGCATGTGGATGAGTTATGAATAGTGAGTTGTGATAATACTACGGTATATTACGACGTGATTAGTATTTGCATACTAGAGTGAGGTTGATATATTTGTTATGAGGTATATATTGATGAAAATATTGTAAGGTATATGATTGAACGTAGTAAATATGAAATATGATAGTATTGAATTTGTGGCTGTAAGTGTGTATGTATTGTGAACTTGAGTTGGCCCATTGGGTATAAATGATATTATATTTGTGAGTAAATGTGGATGTATTGTATGATGAACATGTCGATTGGCTAAGTGACCGTTGACTATGTAAAGTGTGATTAACATGTCGATTGGCTAAGTGACCGTCGACTATATTAAATGTTGAGTATGTTGATTGGCTAAGTGACTGTCGACATACGTGAATTATTGATTATGTCGATTGGCTAAGTGACTGTCGACAGTGTGAAATGTGATTATGTCGATTGACTAAGTGACCGTCGACATATGTGAATTGTTGAGTATGTCGATTGGCTAAGTGACCATCGACATACGTGAAATGTTGATATTAAGTCAATTGGCTAAGTGTCCATCAACAAGATTAAATAAAATATTGTAAATGTAAGAGAATGAAGTAATGATTATAAATATATTTATTCATATATATATATATATATATATATATATATATATATATATATATATATATATGTATATGTGGGTGTGTGATGAGGATATCGAATGGTGAACATGTTATGTGCTCTTACATTACTTGTTCAAGATATTTGAACTGGAGTTGTATGAAATGGGAAATGTGAATGGAATGTAGTGAAGTAAGGGTCTAGTTGAATTGTGTATACCTTCTGAACACTCTTAGTATATGTTGGTATACTTTTAGTATACGTTTGGTTCATGTTAAATAAATAAGAGTTTTGCTATCGAAAGGATAATATATTGTGAAATGGTTGTAGATTACTTCAAATATTGTGATATATTGAATATGTTGTACCAACAATTGAGTTTAGGTGTTTGAGTATCTTTTTATGGTTTTGTGGTTATAGCAAAGGGTTTTGGACATGGCTATGTGGCCTTAATGCACAGCCGTGCGTATGCAGGGTGTTAAATTCAGAGTTCAAGCGCGGTCATGCACCTTTTTGGCATGGCCGTGCAGGTTCAGGATGTTGATCTCAAGGCTCAGGCACGACCATGCACTTTTTTGGCACGACTGTGCAGGTTTAGAGTTCCAAATTTAAGGACTCAGGCACGGCCATGTGCAAATTCTGCACGGTCATGCACAACCTGAAAATTTTAACCTCAGTATTTTTAATCTAACTTAAGCTATACAACTCCAAATGGAGCATGGTTTGATATTAGAAAAACTTTAAAGAGTCTTCTACAACTTTCATGTTTTGAGTTTAAGTTGAATCTATCATTAAGATTCTCTAACAGAGCTAGACATTTTATTGCTCACTCTAATTACTCTGCATGACCTTTTAGTGTTTAAAAATTCATAATTAATTCCATACACTTCCAAATTGTATAATTCGAGTTGGGAATGGAAATAGACTCATAAATATAGAATTTTTATGTGAACATATTGAATTAAGGTCTTGAAATATGCTTATAGCAGACTCTTTGTAGTTTGATGTGTTACAAGGTTAATATATGTTATTATTATATTAATGATCACTTGTTGATTAGTAAACTCACCCCTTTACATCCATAATTTTCAGGATTTAGTTAGATAAAGCTTGGAGTCTGCATTTGACAGTGATCTCAGGTGAGCTAGAGACAGCTTGGTTTCGACAATTGCATCATCATTTGCATATGGCATTTGTAATAATAATAATAAAAATAAAAATAAAAAAATAAAGATAAAGGGGTGTTTGGTTTGGTATCCCCGCATGGTTATTGTCACATTCCACAACCAACAGCTCACAGCGGACTCTACGAGAGAGAGAGAGAAAATAATAAAAAGAAAAAAAAAAAAGGGCCTTCACTTCACTTTCATTTTCGTTGCTATAAAGCCACCTGCTCACCTAACCGCAGCTGCTGGCAGAGAAGAAGAAAATCAGATTGCGAGATAAACTATTCCTCCAATATTTATCCTCTACCTTTCTCTGTCGATCGCGATCTGATCCATCAATTATTTTTACTCCTTTTGAAGCCATGGCCTGTGCAAGCTTTTCAAAGCTAAACGCAGCTTCTTCTACCTGGATCGCTCAACATCCCTTCGGTCAGCGTACTGGATCCTCCTCCTCAACTCGCTTCCCAACTCGCCGAGTCTCCCTCCCTATCGTCCGCGCTAGTACTTACAAGGACGAGCTCGTCCAAACTGCCGTTAGTTTCTTCCTTGGGTTTTTTTTTTATATCGAATCACAGTTTTTAACTTCATTGATCCATGTTTCAATCATGATTTTTATCAATTCTCATTAGTTAGTGATTTTTAGCTTTTAATTTTTAGTATAATTTTTAAAATTTCCCTAATATTCAGATCCAAAGTTGTTGTAATTGAGACTGTATTGATCATTTTTCTTTTTTAAATTTTGCTTCGATTTATTGCGTGTTTAGAAATCTATTGCATCACCTGGACGTGGAATTCTTGCAATTGATGAATCAAATGCAACTTGCGGGAAGAGGTTGGCTTCTATTGGCTTAGACAACCATGAGACTAATCGACAAGCTTATAGACAACTCTTGTTGACTACTCCTGGACTCGGTGATTATATTTCTGGTGCAATTCTTTTTGAGGAAACCCTTTACCAGTCCACAACTGATGGCAAAAAGTTTGTGGATTGTTTGCGAGATGAGAACATTGTTCCTGGTATCAAAGTTGACAAGGTATACCAGGCGTCAAAGATTTTTTTTTTTTTTTTTTTTTTAGTTAGTGAAAGTTTTTCATGTGATACAAGCTTGTATGACTGACTGCATATTTTTACTTCTTGCATTTCAGGGTTTGGTACCTCTTCCGGGGTCGAATAATGAGTCTTGGTGCCAAGGTTTGGATGGATTGGCTTCAAGATCTGCTGAGTATTACAAGCAAGGCGCTCGTTTTGCTAAGTGGTAAGATATTTTTGTTCTTTGCTGTCTTAAGCCTTTGTTGATCCTTTTGTGTTGGTTGTTGCTGTTGTTTACTGTTGTTCATGTTCCTGAATAATATCAGGAGGACAGTTGTTAGCATTCCTTGTGGCCCTTCTACTTTGGCTGTTAAGGAAGCTGCATGGGGACTTGCTCGTTATGCTGCTATTTCTCAGGTATTCTTTCATTTTTTCTTAAATCTGTTTCTTGCTTGTATTGGCTAAAACCCTTTCAGCAGAATAGTATATTCTTAATTAATTCCCTTTTTCATAATTTTACCCTGCTTTGATTTTATTTTGTCCAATGGTTGGCGAAGGAGTTGGATGTGAATTAATAATTTCAAAATGTGTACGAGTATTAGTAAAGATAAATATGAGACCTTTGAATTGTTGGGGAAGTGATGCCCTCAGGTTTCGGTATTGCTATGCATGCATCGTCCCTACTATTCCATTCAAGTGTTGATTTTCTTTTTGTTACATTAATTTGAATTTCATTTCATGGTTAGGACAATGGTCTTGTGCCTATTGTTGAACCTGAGATTCTTCTTGATGGGGACCATGGAATTGAGAGAACACTTGAAGTTGCAGAGAAGGTTTGGGCTGAAGTCTTTTTCTACTTGGCAGAGAACAATGTTCTATTCGAGGGTATCCTGCTCAAGCCTAGCATGGTGACACCAGGAGCTGAACACAAGGAGAAGGCTTCTCCAGATACCATTGCCAAATACACACTCACAATGCTCAGAAGAAGAGTACCACCTGCAGTTCCTGGAATCATGGTATGAAAGCCTCAATTATTTTGTCGTGAATCTATTGACACAATGTTGGCCATGCATCAATATTTCTACTTGGTAGTTTAAATTTTTAAGGATCCTTGCCTATTGCCAAATAATTTAATTTCTTTTCTAGATTCCTAATCAAATCATTTCTTCAGTTAAATAAGATGAGAAAACTCCAAAGTGTTGAATTTGGATGAACACTGAAAAACTTGAGACATGGGGCAATATCTACTTGAGTAAATAAGCTTTTGATAAAGATGCACAAGCATCTTAACTTTGCTGCTGTTGAATGTTATCCTTCTCTGTGCAAACTGCATGTTCATTAGTTTCAATTTAAACGTTATTGAATGTCTGTCGAATGATTTAAGATTGATGGGTGCAACTTCTGGTTACTTTGAAGTTCTTGTCTGGAGGACAATCGGAAGTCGAAGCAACTCTTAACCTCAACTCAATGAACCAAAGCCCCAACCCTTGGCATGTGTCTTTCTCATATGCACGTGCACTGCAAAACACCGTGCTTAAGACATGGCAAGGACGCCCGGAGAATGTGGAAGCTGCACAGAAGGCACTTTTGGTGCGTGCCAAGGCCAACTCCTTGGCCCAGCTCGGAAAGTATTCTGCTGAAGGTGAAAGCGAGGAAGCAAAGAAGGGCATGTTTGTCAAGGGTTACACCTATTAAGCTGCATCTGTGGATGGACTTGGATGTACTTCTTGACCTTAAAGTGTATTCTGTATTTTCTGTCAGTTCTTACGAGTTCTGATGTTAGATTTGCTTGTTGAGGAAATGTAGCATTAGATAAGCTTCTTAATTTTCTTTCCCTCTTAACCGTTGTTCTTAAGACTAGAGGCTTGAATAATACCTGTGGAAAGAAAAGTTTTCCGAACTGCTATCCTGGAAGAGGTTGGTTTACTGAAAGAAAAGAGTATATGTATTCTTGTCTTCATATATAAATTATTGTTCTCGAAATTTTATGAATCCAAGGCTCATTCTGCGTTCATTGCAACAAGTAGTGAAGTCTTTTACCATTATTATGAGAAACTCAATTTTTAAAGAGATTTAAATTTTTTATTGTTTCCACTTTTTATATCCTTTTGGTTAAAATATAGTAAATTATATTTCATTCTAATAGTTAACTTTTAAAAAATTAAGAAATTTTCGACTTTTGAGGGCTGGAATAGACTTTGATATCATCTAATAATTATCAGCTCTTTGCTTTAAAGAACAACTTAGAAGGCACTGATGCAACATTTTTGTGCTGCAAGCTATTAGAAAGACATGGCACCCATGGGAGTGTAATTGAGTCAAAATGATACAGGCTCGAGCTTGATTTGTTGAATCGAATTGATACAGGTTCGATCTCAATTTAATTTTAAAATTAAAAATTCAAAACTTGACTTAAACTTGACTTAAATTTGATCGAGCTTTATTTTTAAAATTTGAGTTCGACTTGATTAAATGAGTTTTATACTCGAATTCGACTCGGTTTAACGAGTTTTTTTTATAATTATATTAAAATAAAAGGGTAAAGTAATAAATATGCATAAGCTTAATTATACTTAATTAAGCTCGTGAGTTTATCAAGTGAAATATTAAAAAGTTCGAGTTCAAACTCAACTCGATAATAATCGAGTCGATTTCAATTTTTTTTTGAGTCAATCACGAGTAGCTTGCAAGTCAACTTAATTCAGTTACAACCCAAGACATGCTACACTTGAGGTTTAGCTTAAGTGGTAAAAGTTTTTACTCTTGTGTATAAAATATCTTATGTTCAATGAGAGTTATACGTGAGATCCCATTTTATAACGGTGGCTCATAAAAATAAATTTTAAAAATTACTAACTACTAACAAATTAATTGTCTCTCTACCCTTCCACTAGATGTTATATTGAAATAAAAAATATATATATGGCACGCCAAATTTTTTAAAAATATATATATATATGGCACGCCAAATTTGATCAACATTTTTTTAATGAGAGACATATCCCTCGTCTTTTCATTGAAATGAACTAATGAAGTGCTTATATATTAATGTTTAAAATATCAAACATGATCAGTTCCAAAAATATATATCAAACATGATCCGTGGCCCACTCCATATTTTTTAAATAAATTACATATTTTTCTTGAAATTTGACTAATTTATACATATTTTCCTCTTATTTTAAAATTAATTTTTTACTTCTCTTAATTTGTATTTTGTTAACATTTAAAAATTTCCGTTAATGATTAGATCATTTTTTTCATTAAGAGCTAAAAAAAAATTTAAAATGTCATTTCAAACAATATTTTTACTATAATTAACTATTAAACACTAAGATATTTTAATCATTATATTTAATAACACTAAATACATATATTTTTCACTTACTAATGATATAATTCAATAAAAAAAATAAATCATTTCACTAGTGCTTTATAGTTAATTATATTTTTTTTTATTGTTTGGAATGACGTTTTAATTTTTTATATAACACTTAATGAAAAAAATAGTCTAACCCTATTAGAAGTTCTTAAATGTTAATGAAATAAAAGTTCAGAGAGGCAAAAGTTTGATTTTTAAACAAGAAGGAGGTAAGTATTAATTAGGTCAAATCTTAGGGAAGAAAATATAATTTGCTATCTTTTTTATATTTTGCATCATTCATCACCAGGCGTGTTTACGGCCGGTTCTAGATGCAAACTATAAATTAATATATATATATATATATATATATTAAATTTAATTTCATTTTTAATATATTAAAAAGTTATTCAATTATATTTTCTAATTATACAAATTTAAAGAATGGACATAAACATAAAAAAAAAACCTAACATTATTTGATATAAATAATAAATAAATAAATAACAAAAATTCAATACTTAATATAATTTGAGATAAATTTACTTTCGCGAATAAAATAGAAGCAAATTTTACTAATAATAAATTCAATACAAAAATAAAATATGTGAAAAGTAATCTCTTAGTTATACTCCAATCTCATCTATCAAATCCTATAATAATACAAAGTGATGAACAATTCAATTCACATCATACCTAATAAAGAAAATAAGCACTAAAAATTATCACCAGATAAGTTCTTTTGAATTTTAAGTACCATCAACATATCAACTTTATCAATTAGATAATTATAAAGAGTTATATTGCAAAAACTTTGTGCAAAGGCCCTTGACGTGGGAATTGCACCACCAAAAAAAAAAAAAATCTTAGTACCCAAACTCGAGTAAAATCACCCTATGAAAGAAAGAACTATCTCATAAAACACCAATTCTATTGGGTAATTTACCAACAGCTATGAAATTTGGCCAAACCCACTAGTTTATCATTATATTTTCAAAAGTCAACTAATAACCCATTTATATTTGATTTTATTAATTATTTACCCTTCCGTTAACTAAATACCCCATCATATTTGATATTTTTATCGTAAACATGAGGAGGTATTTAGTTAGTGTAAGGGAAAAATACTTAATAAAATTAAATTTGAGGGAGTATTTAGTGGACTTTTGAAAATATAGGAATAAACTAGTGAATTAGAATAAATTTCACGGGTATTAATAAATTACCCATTCTAAAATACTATTTTTGAATAGGCATATTGGTCTAAAAAATTCAAACTATTTTGACTTGTTGCAATTTTAGCCCAAGTTTAAAAGTTTGGTAAAAATAACAAAATTTGAAAATTCACCTGCAATTAAAGCTAAATTTGACTCTAGTTAAATTTGAGTTTTGAGGTATTGACATGACATCTTAGGTGATACTACTGATGTGGGGACTATTGTTACATCAACTAAATATTTACATAAAAAGACCAATAGCAAATTTTGTCCAAATTTGTAATTTTGATATAAATATCTTAATTTTACTAAATATATTACATTTTATTAATAATATGTAATATTTAGTAGTTAACTATATTACTTAAATTATCAATTATTTTTATAATATATAAAAATTTAAAAGTATATATCATACATTTAATTTAATTTTTATATTTAAATATTATTTATTTAATATTAAAATACATCAATGTAGTTAATAACCATAAATATTAGTAAAATTAAGGGATAAGGTCCAATTTAGCCCCTAAGTATGGTGAGAAGCCCAGATAAGCCCCTAATCTATTTTTTGGTTCAAAAATATACCTAACATTATTCAATTCGGTCATTTAGCCCATTCTAAAAAGTTTGTATAACACCCGCCCTTTAGCACACGTGCGTGTGACATACATATTGCATTTTATGCATAAGAGTTAGTAGACTTTATTTAAGTTTAAGATTGGGTATAAGTGTAAAAAGGGACTAGATTTTAAAGAAAGTTTGGAGTGATTTGTCACAATAGAAAGTTTGAGGCTATTGTGAAACAACTCCATTTCATTAAGGAGTAGGAGAGATTTTGTGATGATAATTATCTAAATGTTATTGTTATTTCTTTATTATTAATATTAGTGATAATTATTCATTATTAGAGAAGACTTTAGGGAGGCCAAATGGTGGAGTTTGATTGGTTGAAGGCTTGTATGTGTAAATGTATGTGTTTGTAGTGTGTGGTTTATAGAGAATTGGGAGGAAAAAGAGAGTGAATTCTTGAGTGATTTTTGGAGAGTTCTTGATATTGTTCAAGCCAGCAATTGGGAGGCATTAGAAGTCTTATATCCATTGGAGTCTTTATTTTGTAAGCTTTACATGTGTTGTGTTGATTTAAGTTGAGTTGGTTGTCGTCAATTTCAAATTCTTCCTCCTCTATTTTTAGTCCATTTGTTTTCCATAACTTAAGCTATAGAGCTCTGATTTAAGCATAGTTGGACTCTGTGGAAACTTCAGAGAGTCCTCTACATTTTCTATGTTTTGAGTTTTGACTGATTGTGTTATTAAAAAGGGCAATTAGGGCCAGATATTTTATTACTCACCTTAATGCTCTATTTTAGCCGAATGGATTCTAAAATTCATAATTAATTCCACACTCGTCCGAATTGAGTGATTCCAATTGAAATTTGTAGTAGACACATAGCCCTAGCTTCAGTATCAATTTGAAGGTTATTGGACTTATGTGTGCATCTTTAAATTATGTTGATCTTTGAGTATTTAATTTCACTTTGTGAATTTAGGGTGAATTGCTATGTTTGTTTATTGAATTTGATGTATGAATGTGTGTAGGAGTTGGAAGAGGTAGAGAAAACCTTACTCAATAAGGGGAGCTTTTCTTTGAGAGGGAGTTAAAGCTCTTGGTAAGTAATTGTTAGTATAATGCTTATATATATAATGATTTTCATGTAACTATAGTAATTTGACTGTGTGTGGGTGTGTATGCCATTTGTTGTGGCAAGAATGATGTATATATGTGTGTATATTATTTATGAGAATATTGAAAGGTTATTTGAGTATATGTGGTGGTGATTTGTGAATAATGCACACATGTTTAATTGTGTAATCTACTTGATGTAGTATGAATTGTGTTTTCACCATGTTGTTAAAAATGATGAGAAATGAAATGAATATTGAATTATGATGGTAAAATACATAAGCATATTGATTGTGAGATATGGATTAACATATGCATATTATGAGGAATGTGAGGTATATGTGTGATAGTGGAGACTAAGCTGGGTGGAGAGCCTCCACTAAATATGAAACTAAGACTGAGCTGGGCAAAGAGTCTCAAATATGGCCATTCGTGTGAGCTATATATATATATATATATACATGTAAGATCTGATACTGAGCTGGGCAGAGAGTCTCAGGAATGGCCCCTTGTATATGAAAAATATGAAAAAGAAAAAGTGAGCTTTGTGTGAAACATGTGACGTGTATTAAGAACTCTGGCCGGATACTAACTTGCATCAATATGCATTATTGTATTATATTTACATATATGTTGAATGTGAGGATTATGTTTGCGAATTGCTTGGAATGGTGTAAATTGATGTATTATGATACCAACAATTGATATTGGTGTTTAGATATCTTTTTGGGATGTTTGAAATGTTGCACAAGTTGTTAGACATGGCCATGTAGTGTGTAAACACGGCCGTGCATAAGCATGCTATCAAATTCAGGACCTCGGGCACGACCATGCGCTTTTTTGGCACGGCCGTGCACATCCTGTAAGAAAAATAAAGGATTCAGGCATGACTGTGCTGTCTAAAGGGAAAAATGCAGGCCTCAGGCATGACCGTGTATGTTTTTGGCATGGTCATGCGAGCTTAGTGTGCTGAGTTACAAACTCAGGCACTGACGTGCGAAATTCCTATGTGGTCATGCACAAATTTTATGTAAAAATTTGATAGTTTGATGTGTAGCAATGTTATCTATATCTTTTCCTTAATTAGTTCTTGAGGAGTATTATATGTATAATTATATTATCAATTGCTTATTGAGTCGCAAACTCATTCCTTTGTAATTATGGTTTTCAGAACTCAAATAGTTAGACTAGCTTATGGTGCGTGTTAATAGTGAGCTTGAGGGTGTCTTCTTTGAGAGCTCAGGTGGGTCCAAAGCAAGGTTGGTGCAACCATGTCTATCCATATCGTCATGGTATTGAGCATTTTATTTTGACTACATATGTATATTATTTAACATACATTATTAAGTATTTTTAATGTATCAAATAAGAATTTTATGTATATATATGAATACCAATTAAGAAAATTTTTATACATTGGGTACACGTACACGTGTATATGGCACTTTGAGGGTGATACATTAAGTGGTATCAGAGCGGGGATTAGATTTCCTCGGGATACTAAACATGCTGCATTCATGACATATTATGCATAAGTTTTAGAAAACACGTAGTGATGTGCGTTGCATATCTCAGGATGGATGAAACCAAGCACTTCGCGTTAACCTCGAAGAGTCATCTGAGTCAGTTCATGGGCCTGAACAAACTCAACCCCAAGTCCCTCCTCCAGCTTCATATCCTTTTATGCAGGAGTTTATTTAGATGATGAGGGCTATAGGTCAACCACCAGTAGAAAATGTTATAGATTAAACCTATGAGAAGATTAGAAAGTAAGGTGCAAAAGCCTTTACGGGTACCACTGACCCTGCAATAGCTGAGGAATGGATAAGGAGCACTGAGAGGATCCTTGATAAATTTGAATGCACCACTGAGAAGAAGGTTAGCTATATCATATTCCTATTTGAGTAAGATGCTCTAGATTGGTGGGAGACGATGCTGGAAAGTAAAAATGTGCCAATAACCCTGACTTGGGAGGAATTTTTGAGAGAGTTTGCAGAGAAATACACACTGGCAGTGTACTAGGATAGGAAGAAGATTGAATTTCTAGAACTAAAGCAGAATGATCTATCTGTGGCTGACTATAAAGTATAGTTTGTACGATTATCTAAGTATGCACTGGAGGAAGTCGCCACCGATGTGTTGAAAAGAAACAAGTTTGAGAGGGGTTTAAATCTTGAGATTCGAGAGAAGATGGCCATAAAACATCCAACATATAGAGAAGTGTTAGAGACTTCTTTGAGAGCGGAAGAGATGATTATTGAAAGGAATGAAGTTGAGGCTAAAAAGAAGAGAACTACGGGCACATTCACCGCTCCAACTCGAACTAGTGGAAGTTCATCCTTTAGATGCCTTAGTTTCCAATGGGGTGGCTTTAGAGGAAGAAGTATAAGTCGATCCAACCAATCAAGGAGAGGATCGTTTGGCCGAGGATTTGGGAGATTTGATGGCCGAAGAGGGCAAATAAGATCAATGAGTGGCGTATCAACTCTGGTATGCAACAGATATGGTAGGATCCACTTGGGTGAATGCTGGAATGCTAAACCGAATGCATGCTATAATTGTAGTCAGTATGGTCACTTCATCCGAGACTGTCCAGCAAGAAAGAGTGCGGAAGGATCTCAAATGATGGTGCAAAGTAGTACTAGAGAGAATGTAACTCAGACTAGTAGAGGTAGAGATCGAGGTAGTAGAGGAAGTGGAGCTAGCACTTTGAGTTAAGCTGGATCTACTGGTCCATCCCAAGGCTAAGCAAGGATCTATGCCATCACTAAACAAGAAGCTCATACAGCTCCAGACGTGGTCACTAGTATTTTTACCATCTTTGACTATGATGCTTTTGTGTTAATAAATCCAGGATCAACTTGCTTTTTTTTATCTCGCATGAGTTTATATTGAGAGAGCATGGAATAATTGAACCCCTAGAATATAGCTTATGTGTTTCTATACCTACTGGGGGTATTGTAGTAGTGAATTCAGTATTAAGGGCATGTCCTATATTAGTTAATGTTGAGAGTTTATATGCAGATTGATAGTTATTAAGCTAGAGGAATTTGATGTTATATTAGGTATGGATTGGTTAGCTAAACACCATGCAATTATGAATTGTTATACGAATTAGGTGATTATAGATATTGGAGTGCAAAAAAAGATAGTTCTGGTGGGTGAGAGAAAAGTTGTGCCTGTTTATTTGATTTCAGTGGTTACAACATTTTATTTGATTAGAGAGGGATGTAAAGATTACTTAGCTAACATAGTGGATACAACCCAAGTTAGTTCAGGGGTAGGAGAGGTACCGATGGTTAGAGATTACCTCGATATATTTCTAGATGAATTACCGGGATTACCTCCATATCGAGAAGTTGACTTTGAAATTGAGACTGTACGACACCGATATCCATTGCTCCATATAGAATGGCACCTACAGAGTTAAAAGAGCTGAAGAAGTAGTTAGAGGAGTTATTAGAGACGGGATTCATTATACCAAACATATCACCTTAGGGAGCTCCGGTTCTGTTTGTAAGGAAGAAATATAGTAGTATACGTTTGTGCATAGATTATCAGTAATTGAACAGAATTAGAGTGAAGAATAAATATCCATTACCGAGGATTGATGATTTGCTTGATCAGTTGAAGGATGCTACCGTATTTTCCAAAATAGATTTACGATCGGGATATTGGCAACTTCGGGTGGCCAAATCTTTTATTCCCAATATAGTATTCAGAACTAGATACAGGCATTATGAGTTTTTGGTTATGCCGTTCAGATTGACAAATGCACCTGCTGCATTCATATCATTAATGAACAAGACTTTTTAGCAGTATTTAGATCAGTTTATGATTATCTTCATCGATAATATTCTCATTTACTCTTCAAGCAAGGAAGTGCATGAATAGCATCTTCGAACAACTTTGTAGATATTGAGAGAGTAACAGTTGTATGCCAAATTCAGCAAATGTGAGTTTTGGATTGAAGAAATTGTATTTCTTGGGTATATTATTTTGAAGGAAGGTGTAAAACTCGATCCATCAAAGATTAAAGCCATTATAGAGTAGGAAGCACCTAGAAATGTGACAAAAATTTAGAGTTTTCTAGGATTGGCCTGGTATTATCTAAGATTTGTGCAAGACTTTTCTATTGTCGCAAGACCCCTAACTAATTTATTGAAGAACAATGTACAATTCTGGTGGACCGAGACATGTCAATGGAGTTTTAAAAGTTAAAGGAAGCTCTTACTACTACTCCAGTACTAGCATTGCCAATTAGAGATGGAGGATTTGTAGTGTACATGGATGCTTCAAGATAAGGTCTAGGGGGTGTTCTCATGCAAAATAGAAAGGTGATCGTATATGCTTCAAGGCAATTGCGAACTCATGAAGTTAACTACCCTACCCACGATCTGGAATTAGCAACCATTGTCCATGCTTTAAAGATTTGGAGACACTATTTGTATGAAGAGACCTTTTCCATTTTTACTGATCACAAGAGTTTGAAGTATATTTCCATATAAAAAGAGTTGAACTTGAGACAACGAAGATGGATGGAGCTATTGAAAGACTATGAGTGTACTATTGAGTACCATCTAGGGAAGGCGAATATAGTAGTCAACGCCTTAAGTTGTAAAATGGTAGAAATTACGACTGGAATAATTTGTTATGAAAGGAAGAATCTTGTGGCATTGCGAACGATGAATATTAATATTGATGTTGGGAAAAAACATCTTTTAGCTACCCTGTAAGTTAGATTGTCATTAGTAGATCAAATTAGAAGTGGTCAAATGGAAGACGTATACTTGAAGAAGATGAAAGAAAAAGTGGAAGCGGGAGATAATACTTAGTTTGCAATTAGAGAAGATGGTATGTTAGTGATCGGCAGTCGAGTGTGTGTTCCGGATGTCGGGAATTAAAGAGATAAATTATGAATGAAGCATATAATGCTCCTTATGCAATGCATCCCGGAAGCACGAAAATGTATCGAGATTTAAAGTTTTTTTATTGGTGGCCAATAATAAAGAAAGATATGGCGGAATATGTGGTAAAATGTTTGACATGTCAACAAGTAAAAGCTGAACATCAAGCACCGGTGGAGAAATTACAATTATTAAAGATACCAGAATGGAAATGGGAGAGAATAATGATGGATTTTGTAATTAGGTTGCCTCGAACTTTTCGGAGACATTATGCGGTTTGAGAAATAGTTGATCACTCACCAAATTAGCTCATTTCTTACCTATTCAGTCAACTGATTCTTTGGATAAGTTGGCTTCTTTATATGTTTTTGAGATTGTGAGATTACATAGGGTTTCTATATCTATTGTATCTGATAGAGATCCACAGTTTACATCACATTTTTTGGGAAGTTTAAAAGGAGCATTGGGTACTAAATTACATTTTAGTACTTCTTTTCATCCATAAATGGATGGGCAATCGGAGGGAATGATTCAAACTTTGAAAGATATGATGAGAGCTTATATTATGGAGTTCAAGGGCAACTAGGATGATCATTTGCTATTACTAGAATTCACCTACAATAACAGTTTTCACTCTAGCATTAGAATGACACCGTATGAAGCTCTTTATATAAGAAAATATCGAAGTCTGATTTGTTGGGATGTGGAAGGCTTAAGACAAATTGAAGGACTGAACTTGATACAAGAAACTGTAGAGAAGGTTCAAATGGTAAAAAATACTTAAAAGCGGCCCAAGATTTCCAGAAAAGTTATGCGGATAGACATCGTCGGGAAATGGAGTATAATGTGGGAGAGAAGGTCTTCTTGAAAGTGTCACCATGGAAGGGAATTTTGAGATTTGGAAAACATAGGAAGCTGAGTCCAAGATATGTTGGACCTTATGAAATTATTGAAAGGATTAGACCACTAGCATACATATTAGCTCTTCCAAGAGAATTATCTTCCATTCATGACGTGTTTCATGTGTCGATGCTAAGGCAATATCGATTAGACCTGAGTCACATCATACAAGAGTCAGAAATTAAAATCTCTGAGAAGTTAACCTATGTGGAAGAACCAATTGAGATCCTCGACCGGAAGGTGAAACAGTTGAGAAATAAGGAGATTCCGATATTGAAAGTGAAATGGAGTCACCATTCTTCAAAAGAAGCCACATGGGAAGTAAAAGAGTAGATGAAAAAGAAATACCCTTACCTGTTCCCGAAAGATGGTCAGTAGTTAATTTCAGAGAAAAAATTTTATTAGGGGGGAGAAATATAATACTCGCCCTTTAGCACACGTGCGTATGATATACGTATTGTATTTTATATATAAGAGTTAGTAGACTTTATTTAAATTTAAGATTGGGTATAGGTGTAAAAAAGGACTAGATTGTAAAGAAATTTTGGAGTGATTTGTCACAATAGAAAGTTTGAGGCTATTGTGAAACAATTCCATTTCATTAAGGAGTAGGAGAGATTTTGTGATGATAATTATCTAAATGTTATTGTTATTTCTTTATTATTAATATTAGTGAAAATTATTCATTATTAGGGAAGACTTTAAGGAGGCTAAATGGTGGAGTTTGATTGGTTGAAGGCTTGTATATGTATATGTGTGTGTTTGTGGTGTGTGGTTTGTAGCGAATTGGGAGAAAGAAGAAAGTGAATTCTTGAGTAATTTTTGGAGAGTTCTTAATCTTGTTTAAGCTAGTAGTTAGGAGGCATTAGAAGTCTTATATCCATTGGAGTCTTTATTTGGTAAGCTTTACATGTATTGTGTTGATTTAAGTTGAGTTGGTTGTTGTCAATTTCAGATTCTTCCTCCTCTATTTTTAGTTTTATTTTTTTGGCCATAACTTGAGCTATAGAGCTCTGATTTAAGCATAGTTAGACTCCCTAGAAACTTCAGAGAGTTCTCTACATTTTCTATGTTTTGAGTTCAAATTGATTGTATTATTAAGAAGGGCAATTGGGGCCGAATATTTTATTGCTCACCTTGATGCTCTATTTTAGCTGAATGGATTCTAAAATCCATAATTAATTTCACACTTGTCCAAATTGAGTGATTCCAATTGGAATTTGTAGTAGACATATAACCCTAGCTTCAGTAGCAATTTTGGGGTTATTGGACTTGTGTTGCATCTTTAGGTCATATTGATCTTTAGGTATTCAATTTCACTTTGTGAATTGAGGGTGAATTACTATGTTTGTTTATTGAATTTGATGTATGAATGTGTGTCGGAGTTGGAAGAGGTAGAGAATACCTTACTCAATAAGGGGAGCTTTTCTTTGAGAAGGAGTTGAAGCTTTTGATAAGTAATTGTTAGTATAATGCTTATATATATAATAATTTTTATGTAACTATAGTACTTAACTATGTGTGGGTGTGTATGCCATTTGTTGTGGCAAGAATGATGTATATATGTGTGTATATTATTTGTGAGAATATTGAAAGGTTGTTTGAGTATGTGTGGTGGTGATTTGTGAATGATGCACACATGTTTAATTGTGCAATCCGCTTAATGTGGTATGAATTGTGTTTTCACCATGTTATTGGAAATAATGAGAAATGAAATGAATATTGAATTGTGATGGTGAAATACATAAGCATATTGATTGTGAGATATGGATTGACATATGCATATTGTGAGAAATGTGAGGTATACGTGTGATAGTGGAGACTGAGCTGGGCAAAGAGCCTCCACTGAATAAAAAACTGAGACTGAGTTGGACAAAGAGTATCAGATGTGGCCATTCGTATGATATATATACGTGTGAGATTTGAGACTGAGCTGGTCAGAGAGTCTTAGAAATGGCCATTTGTATATAAAAAATATGAAAAAGAAAAAGTGAGTTTTGTGTGAAACGTGTGACGTGTGTTGAGAACTCCGGCCGGATACTAACTTGCATCAATATGCATTGTTGTATTATATTTACATATATGTTAAATGTGATGATTATATTTGTAAATTGCTTGGAATGGTGTAAATTGATGTATTGTGATACCAACAATTGATGTTGGTGCTTAGATATCTTTTTGGGATGTTTAAATGTTGCACATGTTGTTAGACACGGCCATATGGTATTTAAACACGGTCGTGCATAAGCATGTTATCAAATTCAGAACCTCAGGCACGACCATGCCCTTTTTTGGCACAGCCGTGCATATCCTGCAAGAAAAATGAAGGATTCAGGCACGACCGTGCAGTCTAGAGGGAAAACCGCACGCCTCAGGTACGGTCGTGCATATTTTTGGCATGGTCGTGCGAGCTCAGTGTGCTGAGTTACAAACTCAGGCACGGCCGTGTGAAATTCCTGCGCAACCGTGCGCAACTGTTATGTAAAAATTTGATAGTTTGATGTGTAGCAATATTATCTATATCTTTCCCTTAATTAGTTCTTGAGGAGTATTATATGTATGATTATATTATCAATTGCTTATTAAGTCGCAAGATCATTCCTTTGCAATTGTGATTTTCAGAACTCAAATAGTTAGACTAGCTTGTGGTGCGTATTAATAGTGAGCTTGAGGGTGTCTTCTTTGATAGCTGAGGTGGGTCCAAAGCAAGGTTAGTGCAACTATGTCCATCCACATCGTCATGGCATTGAGCATTTTGTTTTGACTACATATGTTCATTATTTAACATAAATTATTAAGTATTTTCAATGTATCGAACAAGAATTTTATGTATATATATGAATACCAATTAAGAAAATTGTTATATCATGCCATGTGTTGTATATTCGTTGGGTACACGTGTATGTGGCACTTTGAGGGTGCTACAGTGTGACATCTAATAAAAATATAAATTAGTCCCTAAAATTGTGTTTCTATCAAAATATTTTAAATTTTAAATTTTAAATTTTAAATTTTAATAGACAAAATTGTCCTTAATTTTTTGTTAATAGAATTATTTTTAAGAAAAATATTCTACTTAATTATAAATCTTTCTAAATTAAATGTATAATGTAAAATAATTAAATTTAAAAATAAAAATTTAATTGAAGTGATATATATATATGTGTGTGTATGTGTTTGAATTCTTAAAATAAAAATTTAATTGAAGTGATATATATATATGTGTGTGCGTGTGTGTTTGAATTCTTCATTTTAAATTAGTTAAATAAAAAGTAAATATATAAATAATAAAATATTTGGAGTCTTTGATCTTGTTTAGTGATATATACTTTTAATAAAATGCTTAATATTAAAATTTATAAGTATTAATTCCATTAAAATAAATAAATTTGTATTCTTATATTTTAGCTTTTAATATATAAAAAGTTAAACATTTGGAGAACAAACACTTTTATTTCCTCATTCTCTCTATCCTTTTGCCATGTTATATTTTTAATTTTTAATTTTTATTTAACTAATTTCAAATGAAATATTAAATATCTATATTAAAAAAATAAAAATTAGTGTCACTTTGATTTACATTTTTAGTTTTAATTTAATTACTTTAGATTATATATATAGTTTAGTTTAGAGAGATTAATAAATAAATAAAATACTTTTCTTAAAATTATATAATTAATAAAAAAAATTAAGGACAATTTTATCTATTGAAATTTAAAATTTAAAATATTTTGATACAAACACAATTTCATGGACTAGTTTGTATTTTTATTAGATGTCAAACCTTTTAGAAGGGGCTAAATGACCATATCGAATAATGTTAGGTGTGTTTTTGAGCCAAAAAAATAGATTAAGGGCTTAATTGAACTTCGCACTATACATTAGGCTCTAAATTGGACCTTATCCCTAAAATTAAATATATGTTCATACATGTATAAAAAGTTGAAAAGCATTAATGCATGTATTAAATTAAAATTCATATGTTTAAAATTTAATAAATAATATAATACTGATAAAATTTTTAACACATATATTAATATATTTTTAATTTTAATAATATTTCAGTTATTATGTAAATATTATTTATTTTGAAATAATTCAATAATTAAAAATTTAGTAATTAGATTAATGTATTTTAGTGTTAAATGTATGATACATAATTTTAAATTTTTATATATTATAAAAATAATTGATAATTTAAGTAATATAGTTAACTATTAAATATTACATATTATTAATAAAATATAATGTATTTAAAAAAATTAAGATATTTATGCCAAAAGTAAAAATTTGGGCTAAATTTGCTACTAATTGAAAACGTTTGACCTTTTTTATGCAAATATTTGGTTGATGTGGCAATAGGCCCCACATCAGTAGTACCACATAGAATGCCACGTCAACATCTCCACACTCAATTTTGACCAAAGTTAATTTTGGGCTATAATTATTACTAATTTTTTAAATCTAACTTTATTTTTGCCAAAATTTTAAAAATGAACTAAAATTGTAACAAGTAGAAAATGTTTGAAAAATTTTTTTTGGAGCATATCGCCTTCTGAATATAAATTATTTTACACCTACCAAGCATCTTGATATGCGAACAACTGAACAAGCAATGATCTCGTTATGCACCTTATTAGCCAAACTCGAGTCTATATTATTGTCAAGCACTCTCATAAAAATAAACACCTTAAATTTTATCCTAGGATATTGTGGACACATGGTTTAGCCCGCCCCGCGAGGCAAAGGCCAATGATAAAATGGATAAATTAAGTCCAACTCAGCAAGAATTGGATTCTGGCCCATCTGAGAGAAGCCTACAACCCAACCAGCCCAACAGAGCCCAAAGCCCAAGCCGACAGAAGCCATAGAGGTGTCGCCTCTTCACTAAGGCGACGCCTCTACAATTTCAAATCACAAAAGCGCCGCCTCATTGGTGAGGCGACACCTTAGTGACTCAGGTTTGAAAAAAATACAGAACGTGGGAGTTTTCCCACATTCTGCAGCACCTCTTCTCCACATTCAGCCACAATGTTAGCTGAACGTAGGAGAAAAGAGATGGGTGAGTGGGGAAGATGGAAGGTAGAAGGAGCTTCTATAAATAGAAGCGATCTCTGCAGATGAAAGAGGAGGAGTTTTCAAAAAAAAAAATCACAAAAAAAGCAGAAAAAAAGAGAAAAATTTTCAAAAAAAAAAAAAACAAAAGAACATCAATTGAAGTGGAGTTAATTTCGATAAGAGGTCAGAATCCAGTCAAAGCTGTCGGGTGGTTTCATAATCAGACTCTGAGGGCCAAATTATTTTCAGTAAATTCTTCTCTTGTTTTCTTTCAATTTTAATTTGATATTCCGCCAGAGGTTACAGATGCGGCACCTCTATTTATAGAAGTGTCGCCTCTGTGATTTAATTTTTCAAAAAATAATTTTCAAATTTTTGAACGTTAATTGACAAAGAGGCGACACCTCTAGAGAAGAGGTGATGCTTCTATAGAAGAGGCACCGCCTCTATGCAATCTTCATTGTATTTTTATTTTTTTTGTTTTTTTTTATTTAGTTGGATGTTTCATGAATTTTAATTAATATACATATCTCTAAAAATTAATTAGATTTATTTTACATTTTATTTAATTTTATTGTTATTTGTGAATTTTTTTATTTTATTTTAATGTACTAATATATTCATTTTTTATAGGTTTTATTTTTTGAGGACAACTAATTGAAACCTTCTTTTGCAAAATAGAATTATCAGTGGACTTGGGGCTACTAAAATTGAACTTAGAATTTTTACTTTTATTTTTATTTTATTTTTATGTGTGATTAAAAGGGATGTAATTCATTTCTCTTCCCCCCACTTCTTTGTGTGCGTTTTTTATTTTATATTGTTGCTTTTGTTGTACTTTGTATTAATGATGTGTATGAATTGTGAATGTGGTGATTCAGGCTTAAAATTGCATGTAAATTGATTAATTAAAAACTCGAACCTAATTGTAAAAATTGGAACTTGTTTGGAGGCAATTGAAATTTACATGTAATAAAAGAAATAATTAAAAATAATAAAACATGAAACACAAACGGAGGCCGATCGCAAGGTCGGGTAGGCCATTCAAAAAGCCTATACCCAGTTTCTGGACCCAATCTCTGAGAACGGCTGCTGGGCTCCCTCTGTAGGATTCAGTTGCTGTAAAAATGTCCCATATTTTATCCGGGTAGCGACTCCATTCTCCTACCCAAGCCTGTAAAAAGACCCAAAGTTGTATTTCTAGCGAGCCCTGAGCCCACACAGTGCCGTAGTCGCCAAACACTAAATGAAATTAGTATTGTCAGCGTAAAAAAAAAAGAAATTAGTATTGTCAATTAGCTATGAATTCATGAATTATATTAGTTTTTTTTTTACTTGTTCTCCTTTAATTTTGTCAAACAATTTCATTACTCACTTTATTACTCAATCATTGATAAATTATATTTTTTTTATTCTTAAAGTACCGATATGAAATACTTATAATTTGAAAAAGGGATAAATATATAGATCACGATACATATCCCGCGCAGAGATATGTATCGCACGGCATTTAGCAGAAAAGATAAAAAGTTTTTTCTGCCAAATGACACTTTTACCCTTATCATTTTTAAATAAAAAATTATATAATAATTAAAAAATATATATTTTAATTATTTAATTAAATAAATTGACAAAATCTAAAACCTAAAAAAGAACTGGGTGAACCCGTCGTGTCATAATTTACAAACTTATATATTATATTTATTTATTTATTTATTTTGTATAATATAAAAATTATATAATAATAAAAAAATATACAAACTCATATATTATAAATAATTTTTTTAATTACTTATTTATTTATAATTAAAAAAAAGGGAGGGCAAAATGATATTTGCCCTCCCCGCTAGATGTCTCGGTCTGAGACATCTAGCATTATCCTAAATATATAGATAGTGTTTGAATTTTTAAATTTTTGCTATTTTACTGTTTGAAATATTTTTTTACCATTAGATGTTTGGAATTGGTAAACTTTTTTTAAATTGTGTATATAATAGGTTTTAAAGGTTAAAATGTTTATATGTTTTATTTTAAATAGTAAATTGATTTAAACACTTCTTTTTTATATTAGACATTTTTTATTCTAATTATTTTTCTAAAAAAATATTAAGAACAAAAAACCTTTTTTATTTATCAAACTATTAAAAAATAAATATTATTTATTATTTATTTTATTATTTATATTGGTTGAGTTTAATTTTTTATTTCATGATTATAATCAAATTAAATTTTTATTTATTGAAAAAATTATTTTATTTTTATTTTTAATTATAATAAGTAAACTTCATTTTTAGTTTGTTTTAGTTAAAATGCACTCGTTCATATAAATTTGTAAAAAATTAATTATTTTAATTATAATTTTATTTTTATAATAATGGTTTAATTTTTATTTTATTTTATTCTTCTTTCAAATTAAATATATATTAGTAAAAGAAAAATGTTTTTTTCAAATTGAGAAAAATAAGAAAATTAAATCTAATATAAAAGGGTATTTAAGTTAATTTATCAAAATAGAACATATAAATATTTTAACAATAAAACCTATTAGAGATGCAATTTTAGAAATTTTTTATGACACCTAATTAAAAAAAAAAATCAAAAATCAAAATAGTAATAATTAAAAAATTCAGACACTATTTATGCATTTGTTTTTTTAAAAAATAACTGTCCACTTGCATTTACCAACTATATAATTTTTTTTTTATCTTCCAATTATATAATTTTAAATTAAGGGTATGTTTGGTTCAATTCTACCAAGAAATTCATTTCATTTCCAAATAAATTCAAAATAAAATTCATTTCCAAACGAATTTTTATTAATGAAGTGTGTTTGGTTCAAAATTTCAAATGAATAGTTTATGAAATTCATTTGAAATGAATTACATTTTTTATTATATTGCATTTGGTATAAATCTATAATTTAAGTTAATTTTAAATTTTGGTCAAAAATACCCTTTTTAAATAGATTGTATTTTTTTAGCCTTTTTTTTCATATTATTTAATAGATTGTATTTCTAAATTTTAAGATTACAATTATTTAATGCAATATTTCTAAATTTTTAAATATTTTTTTTTAATCAACAATTCAATAATAGCATCCCACAAAATTATTTAATATAAAGTTCCACGCATACAAGTTTTTCAATTGTGAGGAAAAAATTTAGATGCATTACCAAAAAACAACAGCAACAGAAATAGCAAGAACTGATAAACTAAATTTTTAGTAATAGCAAATCAGATCCATCACTGTTCAACACAAACAAATGAAATCACAACAAAAATTAAGCAAGAATCCACAGATCATATAGCTAGTAAAAGCAAAACTGATAATGCTTACATATAGTAATTTTTCAAGTAACTATATGTTAGTATGGATGTGCCCTAGGGGCATTATTGTATGTAAATATTGTATATTCATCCCTACGGCAATGAAATATTCATTTAAATTAAGTGTTAAGTTTATTTGAATATTTACCCTTAGTATTACATTGAATGAGTTTATTATCAAGAGTTGATAATATGAGTGACAAACTTATTTAGTACATATGCTATAAATGTTCGTAGTCGTTGGATTAATATAAGGGTAGTATTAATCCTTAGACTATCACCTCTGTCTATTTTCCTTGATCGGTGTGTGATATTGATAGTGGGAGGTAGTGAGTCTCACACTACTTGATATGAGATATCAGAATAGACATGTGGATACTCATGTGATGGGTGGATCGAACATATGACGTAAGATTTGTGATTGCATGGATATTCACTTTAGTACACAATCACAATCTTGGACATAATGGTGCATATGGTTCTTTAACCTGAGGCGACATGGTCATCCACATACGGTTGGTTAGAGTTTGTTACTACTTACATACTTGTGCTAGCCACGTATAGGTATATGGCATGTGGTGGCTTTAGTTGGTGATAATCCAAGATAGAATTCTTACTTGGAGTGAACCGAGATAAGATCCTATGCTATCTAAGTTATTCTTGATGAATAAGTACCTGGCTAGGTCAAACTTGACTTACCCGAAAAAAGTTTCGGTGCTAGAAAGAGTTTCTAGTAGAAGTCATATTTTATCGAGAATTGAACTTAAGATAAGGTCATATGATTGAGGCAATTAGAGTTTGACTAAACCGTGACTCTAGCTAATATCGGAATCTTGTAATGAAAGAACATTTAGTGCACGGTAATTATGTCCTATGGTTCTTATGGATCTACATAAAGCATTCATTTCTATTTGGGTAGTTGTGATATCTATGTTAGGGGTCACTCACGACTTATGGGAACTAAATATGATTAATTAGGATTTTCACATTTAGGATGAAAAGGTGTTTCCATAATATTAAGTGTTAATATTATTTCCCATTTCTATTTAAACTTGAACCTAGTAAGTCACACATACAAGAGTTTCACTTATGGAGATTAATATTAATTTCATAATTAATTAAAGAGTTTAAATAATCAATTAAATTAATTGAATTGGATTTGCGCGTATGCGGGGATCTAGCATATCCCGAAATCTAAATTCAAAGATTGGGACTTAATTGTAATTAAATAAATATTAATTTGGACTTAATTTAATATGAGATATTAAGTTCAAGGACTAGATTAATATTTTCCTCCAAATGCATTCGCATATGGGCCATGAGATGGACCATATATATTGATAAAGATGGGCCATGAGATGGACCATGAATATTGATTAAGATGGGCCATGAGATAGACCATGTATATTGATTAAGATGGACTTGAAATGGACTTAGGATGGGGATTTATTTAAAGAGTTTAAATAAGCCTATAAGTTGTCTATCTTGTTATGAAGTGGGCCTTCTCTAAGTGTACAAAAGCCCATATGCCCATAACCTTAGCCCAACTCATTAAGGGTTAATGAGGTCAAAGGCTAAAGTTATCCATATAACCAAACAACACCCACTCACTTATAAACCAAAGCCATACATATAGATAGAGTATGAGATACTCAATCTATCAAATGCATGTAGCTTGAGTGTGGGACACTTAAGCTATGGCTATGCATGTGGCTTGAGTATGAGATACTCAAGCTATTATTATATTATTATAATATTAATTTTGTTTAAGTTAGTAGAGAGTGTAGAGACAACTAGGCCAATTAATCCTACTGCACATTTGAGAGCAAAATTTGATATTCTAACAAAAGAGAGAAAAAGGATTAAGAGTGTTTTCTTTCTTCTTCTTCTTCTTCTTCTTCAAGTATGGAGAATTCAAATATACACAAGTGTTGTGCGCTTTCAAGTGAAAGCCATTGTTGTACAAGAGTTGTGCAAGTTTAAAGTCAATCATCCATTGGAGGTTGCATCCTTATTCCATACATTTAAGCTTGGAGTGGCTCTAATAAGCTCTTGGGTCATCAATTAAGAGAGGCTCATGGGTAGAGTTTTCATCATCCTTGAAGATCATCCTTGTGCAACTTGTGTGTTTCAAGCTAGAGGCTTCACATTCAGGGAGCTTGGAGCTTATAGATTAACATCAACCAAAGCTTATCAAGCGTGCTATAAACTTGGAGTTTTGTAAGTGTTACCAAACCCTTAGTTGCTAGGTCTTGTATTGTGAATGCATGACTTGATTGTTTATTGATGTATCATGTTGTCCTAGATGCATGTTTAGTTATGTATTTTCTATGTGATATGATCTATGGGCATGGATGTGGTTCATGTGTAATGCAAAAGTTGCATGCAATTAAAATTTTTAAATTTTGCTCTTTTGATTATTGCTTGATCACATTATCCTTTATATGCCATATTATGTTTTACATTCTTGTTGTATTTTTGCCACGTATAGTGTTTTGCCATGTTTATACCCTATTCTTTGTCATGTTACATATCATTTATTTGCCATGAACATGTATTTTCTCTTACCATGTTATATTTCCATATATATATGTATATATATGCCTGGCATATTATCTTATGCTATGTTCATGCATCTTATATATTGTAATTATATGCTTGTAAGGATATATTATACTTGCATTCGCATTTAATGGTTGGTTCTCAGTTATACACATTCCGAATAAGTATTGTACCACATAGTAGGGCCAAAAATGCTTAACATCCAGGGTGGTATGGAGATGCTTTGTGTTATATAAGCTGAATCTTGCTGACATCATATCCGAACCCAAATGTCTTATCCATGGATGGATTTGGTTCCAAGTGA
The DNA here is from genome assembly GCA_949673435.1 of Macaranga tanarius. Classification (NCBI taxonomy): domain Eukaryota; kingdom Viridiplantae; phylum Streptophyta; class Magnoliopsida; order Malpighiales; family Euphorbiaceae; genus Macaranga; species Macaranga tanarius. The sequence goes on along the minus strand of CATIWO010235243.1, from coordinate 266 downwards.
GGGATCGAGTTTGCCTAGTCCTTAACTGGATAAATTGCTCAAGTGATATCGAGTGGCGACTACTCTTTTCTCCTAGCTATTTTTAAGGTTGTAAGCACTATTTAGCCATTTTTAAGCTCTTCTAGTACTTGAAAGGAAACATGCTATGCAACATACTAAAGCGGAAGGTGTATGCCAAAGAGGGTGAAAAACAAAAATTTCACTTGCATAGTTCTTCATCAAATGAAGAATTCCTTGCCCAAGATCCAATTTGCAATTAACACATA
>CATIWO010235230.1:0-11594 GCA_949673435.1 Macaranga tanarius | reverse complement strand
TCGCACGCCTCTGCGTTACAGGGGCGTGCGCCTCATTGAAAAGGGGCGCACACCTCTTTATAAAGAAGCGTATGTTTGATTAACGGTCAGAAATTCAAAATTGGACGTTACAGTGCAGAAGCGTGCGCTTCTGCACATAGGGGCGTGCGTGTCTACATAGAGGCGTGCACCTCTATGAAGGCACGCACGCCCTCTGGTGAAAGCCAGAATATGCAGAATGCTAATTTAATTCTAATGATATAAACAACACTTCAAATCAATATACCAAATCCCGAAACAAATTATGAATACTAAGAACAAATATTTAAATAAATCACAGAGCAATTAGACAAAGCAATTAGACGAAGAGCAATTGAAATCAAAAGAACAGTCGAATAAAAAGAAATTTTATAAAAGAAGGGTAAAAATGTTACTGTGACGCTTGAATCAAAAAGATTTCGCCTCAGATAGTAGTCCAGATTACTCCTTTCTTGTCTCCGGTTTGGATTCAGACCACAGGTAATTCCTTTTGGGTTTTCTTTTCTTTCTTTCTTTCCTCTTTCTCTCTTTTCTCTCTGGTTTTCTCTTTTCCTCTTTTTTTTTGTTTTTTTTTTGTTTATCGATCTTCCCCCTCTTTTCACAGAACTCTGCTCCTTATCCCTCCCTCTTTCTCTTTCTTCCCCCCCATGATTCCCTCCTTGGTCCTCTCTCTTATCCCCCCATTTTCTCCTCATTAAGTTGCCACTAATAGTGGTAACTACAGAACGTGGAACAGTTGTCCCACGTTCCACGTTCTGTGCGTTATAGAGCCTATTATTTTTTTTGTACCCTACCTCACTGAGGCGTGCGCCTCTAGCGCACAGAGGCGTGCGCCTCTTCGTTGAGCCGTGCGCCTCTATGACCAGGAATGGGCCTTGAATGGGCTTGATCTGGTTCGGGCTGAAAACTTTGGTTCACGAGTTGGGTTAGGTGTTTGAGGCCTACCAGGTGAGTTTTTGGGCTTTTTCAAATAGGTCCGAATCCAATCCTTCATTAATCTGGGCTTAAATGCAGACTTTCATCATTGGGCTTTGGCCTCGCGGGCCGGGCTGGACCTCATGTCCACAGTACCATGATTTAAAAAGTACTTATTGGTGGAATGGAATGAAAAAAGATGTTACAGAGTTTGTATCCAAGTGTCTCCAATGCCAGTAGGTGAAGCTTGAGCATTAAAGACCATCTGGTTTACTTTAACAGCTCCCCATTCCTAAATGGAAATGGGATATAATTACAATGGATTTTGTTTTCGGATTGCTACATACAACAAGTGGTTATAATGCCATTTGGGTGATAGTGGATAGATTAACCAAATCAGCTCACTTTTTACCAATAAAAAAGACTTATACAACATATAAGTTAGCTCAGTTACATATTAACCGAATTATTTATCTTCATGGTGTGCCAGAAAGTATAGTGTCAGACAGAGGAGCTACTTTTACTTTAATTTTCTGGCAAGAGTTACATAAAGCATTGGATACGAGGCTTGATTTCAGCATAGCATTTCATCCTCAAACAGATGGCCAGTCAGAAAGAACTATTCAGACATTGGAGGATATGCTGACAATGTATGTTATGGATTTTAGAGGATAGTAGGACCTACATCTGCGATTGATAGAATTTACTTACAATAATAGTTACCATGCTAGCATTGAAATGGCTCTGTATGAAGCATTGTATGGTATGAAGTATAGATCTCCTCTTCAGAAATGGTTCCTCTAATCCAACAGAGGTTGAGGATAGCTTTTGGTTGACAAAAAAGCTATGTAGATCCTAAGAGGAAAGATGTGTCATTCTCTGTTAGAGATTTAGTATTTTTGAAAGTGTCACCGATGAAAGGGGTGATGAGGTTTGGTAAAAAGGGCAAGTTAGCTCCAAGATATATTGGACATTTTGAAATTCATTCTAAGGTTAGTGAGGTAGCTTATCGATTAGTGTTGCCGCCAGAGTTATTCTCAGTATTTCATGTCTCTATGTTGAGAAGATACATTTCTTATCATTCTCACATTCTTCAACCTCAAGCAGTGGAGCTCAGTGAAGATTTGACATATAAGGAACATTCTATGGCTATAGTAGATCATCAAGTTCATCAGCTTCATACGAAGGAAATTCCTATAGTCAAAGTGTTATGGAGCAATCATATATTGGAGGATTGCACTTGAGAGACCGAGGCAGATATGCAAAGTGGATACCCGTATTTATTTCAGTATTAATATAAAAATTCGAGGATGAATTTTCTTAAGGGTGGAAGAATATAATAACCTGAATTTTTATTAGTTTTATTATTGTTATTCTTATTATTACTGATGTTGTTATTATATCTATTATATCAGGTTGGGAGTTAACTCAATTAATTGCTAGTAATTATATGCAGTTTTGGAGTTAACTCATTTAATTGTCAGTAATTAGATTTGGTTTTGGAGTTAACTTATTGAATTGCTAGTAATTAGTTATGGTTTTGGGATTAATTCATTTAATTACTAGGACTTTTTTAAAAAATTAAAGAGAAAGGACTGATATGAATTTTTACTAAAAATGCAGGTATTCAAGTGGTAATTTTCCAGTTCCTCCTTATTTTAAGGTTGACAGCTGCAAAATTTCATTTTATGCCCTGAACTCACTCATCTAATACTGTATCACATGTCACTATTTTTCTCTCCGATCACCGGCCAAATGATGTCTGATCATTATGAAATTTGAACCACAGCTCCTTCTTAAAGTCCTCTACGCATCAGTAGTTTTTGTTTCATTTAAAATTGTTTAGATTTTTACCGGTAAGCTTCTGAAAATTCATCCATCTAATTCCAACATCAAATCTTCTTTTCTGGTGATTGCCAATGATAACCACTACTAGTAGCGTACTCACTTCATCTCCAGGAGTTGAAAGAGACCAACTACACATTCGATCCATACTGTTTTGGCCTAAACTCCTATTTTTGCTCTGATCTCTCACTTCGTTTGATGTTTTATGTAATTGGTGGTATATTTGAACTTAGTAGATTATTGTGAATGTGTTGGTATATTTGTGTGGTGTAAAACACATTTTTTAGTAAGAAAATCCGGTGAGTTCTAACCGGATTCCGGTGAGAAATAGTGACCAGTCTAGAAAATTATTATTTTATTTTTAATAAATATTATTAATTATAAGGATTAAATTTTATAACTAAAGCTAGATCTGATTTCTTACGGATTTTGAATTAAAAATCCCATAAGTGTTTCGGTAAAAATTATTCTATTTCCATTTAAGTAGTTTTGACTCATCAGAATAAATCCTTTTAGCTTCAAATGTCATTTTAAGGTATTTTTAAGTCAGATCTAATGATTTATTAATTATAATAAGTTTTCTGGAATTTTTGAAAATTATTATGAATATATTTGTTATTCTAGAGAGTTCGAGAGCTGGAGCCGCGGATCCTAGACAAACGAGAACACGTCAGCCAGCACGCTCTACTTGTGAGTTAATATTTATTAAAATATTTTATTGGATTTGCTTGTGGGGTTTTACTAATTAAATTAGATAAAATGAAATTTAATGGTATGATATTTATTTACTTATTAATTTTCTTATTGCGATGAGGAAAATATTAATGTTGGACATTTTGAATAGGATGCATGAATTTCATAACCATGATTTAAATGATCAGTTTCTCAGATCATTTATAAATGTTTTAGATTTATTATATTATTATATAGATATTTTTGTGAGAACTAATAGAACGGGTTACCTGGTGGATGTCACCAAGACCATGTGCACATTGGTTATTATCTATATTTAATTATGAGTTTGATTGTGCGCCCTAGTCGAGCGGTGCTCTCTGGACAGATATGATGTTATTATTGAGATGTGAGCCCTGGTCGAGCGATGCTCTCTTGGTAGATATGAGGTTTTGAGATGTGGACCCTGGTCGAGTGATACTCTTTGGGTAAGATTATGGCTATTTACTGGTTGGACCTTGGTTGAGCTTGCTCTCTAGGTGCCAGTAAATATTGAATTAAGAGATAGACTGTGTTTGGACCCTGGTCGAGCTTGCTCTCTAGGACCGGTAGTCATTTGGATTTAAGAGAGCCAAAAGGCTGTTAGAGTTGAGGTTTAGAGCTTTCCTATTATTATTCCCACTAAAAATATTTTATTACATTTTTATATACTTATTTTATGGAAAGATTAAAGGATTTCTGAATAACTTGATAAATTACATTTATGGTTCTTGAAATTTGATTTTTATGCTTTTGAATTACTTTAACAAGTTTAATGGTTTTAAATAAACGATTTTTAATGAAAAACCAACATGCATTTCTTAATATTAATTCACTCAGTGAGGTCTGACTCCCCTCAATTATTATTTTTTAGGATTTCTTCAGTTAGATATTAGTCGCTCTCTGCTACGCCGGTCTTATTCTTCTCTGGCTATCTTATGTAGGTTTTATTGATGTTACATATTATGTATTTGTACTCTAAATACCACAGTAGTATACTGTTATAACTGTTTTTACAAGAGTTGTAAATTGTGAATTTTATTTAGATTGTGATATGGTATGTGATATTATGATATTAAATATTAGTTTGTGTGATGAATGTTTTGCTAAAATTTTTGGAGTATTATTGGTTGAGAGGTTTTAGGAGTGTATTTTTGTATTGCAGGTTTTGAGTTTACTCTAGGTATAGGAGAAACTCTGCCAAAATTTTGTTAGAATTTTTATTAAGGCTTACTACGAGTTTTGGAAGCATATAGCTTTCCTATTTTCTAGTATCGGTCACGTGCCTTGGGTTCGAATCGTGTCAAAGTGGGTATCAGAGCTATAGGTTTAATTGTATCTCTTCTAATCAGTTATGTCTTTCTTTTCTTTTAACTACTGTGGTGATTAGGTTGGATATTATCATCTGTTATTATCGTTGCTTCTAAAATCAGCTTTTGTGATAGGATATTTTCGTTATATTTTGAATTCTCTGTCCTTAATTCTTTTTCAGTATGAGATGAGCGCGAATTGCTCCTACTGCAGAAGCAGTAAACAATGATGATGAGCAATCCTTCTAGGATGAATCTCCTAATCCACCTCCTGCCTCACCTGTTAGGAGAAGGGGTAGACCAAGAGCAGCAGCAGCTCAGAGGCAAGAGCAATAACAATAAGCAGAGCAAGTAGCTTCAGAGATAGGTACTACAACATTTACAGCTGGAATGACAGGAATTAATCAAGGCCTGGCTCCACTTAATCAAGCAATGCCCTTAGTGCAGCAAATGCTCCAGCAGAGAAATCGAAGGATGACATATGTAGATGCAGCTTTGTTATACTTCAGAATTCAAAGGATTCCATTTGATTGAATTGGGGATGCTCTAGATTTTATTAATGCTATAGAAGCTAGAATAAGAGCTGAATATACGGATTATCAGAAGATAATGATGGTGGAGTTATTGATTCAAGCTGTAGCGCAAGATTAGTTTATGTAGTCAATTCAGCCATATATGGCCACTATGTCATAGTTGGAGTTTAAGGAGAGATTTTTGAGATATTTTTTCCCACCTTCGATAAGAGACAATTATAGGTGGGAATTGTTGCACATTACTAAAGGAGATAGATCGGTCGAAGACTATAGCCGAGAGTTCTTTAGGTTGTCCTGCCATGCTGAAGATGTAATGCAGGATGAGATGAGGATGGTTGAGTTGTATGTGATAGGGTTAGGTCCTGCATATATTAGCATCAGGACTGAAGGTTGAAGTTTGGATGGTGTTATAAAAGAGGCTAGGCAGATGGAGAGACGACATGTTAGGCATAGGACTATACCTGATCCTTATATGAGCAGTAATACTAGGTCTAGAGCAGTCCAAAGTATTCAACATCCTACATTTCAGATTGGTAGTCAAGGTCCCCAGGCAGAGAGTAACTCTCAATAGCATAGGGGGCAGAGAATACACTAGACTAGAAGGTATAATCGCAGACTTAGCAGACCTATCAGATTTGGACCAGAAGCTAGTAGTAGTAGCAGTGGGTAAAGTTCAGGTTATAGTAGTACTGGATCTGGGCCGAGTTTATGCCTTAACTGTGGCAGGGTGCATCAGGGACCGTGCTAGGGTGCATCAGGGACTGTGCCACTTATTACTAGGAGCTTGCTTTAGGTACGGTCAGTATGGACATATTGCTAGATCATGTCTTAATTTTAGTTATTAGCCATCCTATGCTCAAGGATCATCTGTTTTAGTAGCTCAACTGATACAATAGGCGCCTCCACATTATCAAGCGTCAATGTATCCTTAGTAGGGAGCTACACAGTTTGTGGGCCAACAAGGCCGTGGCTTTGGGGGTTGAGCTAGTGGCAGATTAGGAGGTAGGGGATATGCTGAGCCTTCTACTTCACAACAAGGAGGTCAAGGGCAAGAAAAAGTTTTCACTCTCACCCCTCAAGATGCTTACACATCTAATGTAGTAATAGCAGGTACACTTTATGTTTGTTATTTAGAAGCTGCAATATTATTTGATCCGAGTGCATCGCATTCTTTCGTCTCTTCTATTTTTGCATCAAAGATGAATTGGCATCCGTCAAAATTGATGGTTCCATTATCTGTGGTAACTCCTCTTAGTGATGAGTTGGAAATAAATATAGTTTTTCAATCATATCCCGTGTTGGTGGAAGGTTGAGAGTTAATGGTAGACTTAATACTTTTGGATGTGATTGATTTATCTCCGTAATCACAGCTAGGAGAATACTTAGAAGAGGGTGCCAAGGGTATTTCACGGTTGTCAGAGACATACAAAGTGATAAAGATATAATAGAGAATGTACCGATAGTGTATGAGTTTTTGGATGTTTTTCTCAAAAAATTGCCAGGACTACCACCTAAAAGGGAGATAGAGTTATGTATAGATGTGGTGCTTGGTACAGATCCTATGTATCACCCTCCAAGTACCACATACAAGTGTCCAAATGTATATCATACATGTGGCAATGCTAAATTTTTCTTTTTGTAAAAGATAAGTTATATACAAAGGTATAAGTTTACACAAAGTACATAGCTTTACATATGTATACAAAAACAATATGATTCTATTATAAAATCTAATATGCCAACATAGTGAGATGCTCATGGAATGAAGATGTTGACGCTAAGCATGTTGTTGACCCACTTGATTTCAACACTAAACCAAGCTTCAAGCTTTCAACTAAAGTGAACACCTCAAGTTAGGCTATCTAATACCTGAAAACTACAATTTCAAAGGAATGAGCTTGCGACTCAATAAGCAATTGATAATATAATCATACATATAGTTCTCCTCAAGAACTAGTTAAGAAAAGCATATAATTACATTGCAACACATCAAAAGATAAGAATTTAGCATAAAAGCTATGCATGGGTGGGCAGAAATCTCGCATGGCTGTGTAAGGATTGTGCACAACCGCGTAGGATTTTAGAATAGCCGTGCCTGAGACTTGCCATTTTTCTCTGAAACTGCACGACTGTGCACCCTATACCCACACGACCATGCCTGATTCGACACATTTTTCTTCTGGACACGCACGGCCGTGCTAAAAGGCGCATGGCCATGCCAGAGGTCCTGAATTTATTACCAACTTATGCACGACCATGTTTAAACACCACATGGCCATGTCTAACAACCTGTACAACATTCAAACATCACAAATAGGCATCTAAGCATTCAAATAACATTGATGGTGCCTCATATATATACCAAATCACTACATTTCTACAATCCATAAAATATATCTAAACATCACAACTTATGTATTAGTGCAACATATACACTAAATAACATCAAGTCAAGAAACCACAACCATAATTCTCACATTCACAACTCACATTAAACATATATATAACAATGCACAATGCATCTTATGCAAGTTAGTAATCCAACCGGAATCATCATACGTTTCATACAAAGCTCACTTTTTCTTTTTGTCATAATATTTATATACCCGTGGCCATTCCTGAGACTCTCTGCCCAGCTTAGTCTCAGATCTCACACGTATATATATATATATATATATATATATATCTCAATCTCCACACATACCTCACATTCCTCACAAATGAAATTGTATCTCATCATTCTTATAACCATACATTTGTCATCATTTTCAATAACAAAGCAAATTACAATTCCTACCACCTTAAGTGGATTACATAACATATGTGCCAACATTCATAATTCATCATAATACTTTCCAAACCAATCATTCAATATTCTCATCAATAATATATACACATATATAATACATTCTTGCCACAAGAATTAGTATACACAACCAATATAGCCAAACAATTATAGTTACATGAGAATTAGTATATATATATATGCATCATATTAATAATTACTTATAAAAATGCTTCAACTCCTTCTCAAGCAAAGCTTTCCCCCTATTGAGTAGGGTCTCCTCTTCCTCTTCCAACTCCTACACATCACAATTTACCAAATTCCAATAAGCAAACATCATAATTCATTCTAAATACATAAAGTGTAACTAATTGCTCTAAATTTAATAAAACCTAAAGACACACACACAAGTCCAATAACTCCTAAATTGCAATCAAAGCTAAGGTTATGTGTCTACTTCCAATTCTAATTGGAATCACTCAATTTGGATAAGTAGAGAATTAATTATGGATTTTAGAATTCATTCGGCCATAACAGAGCAAAACAGGACATCTAAGGAGCAATAAAATGTCTAGCCCTAATTGACCCTCATAGTAATGAATTCAATTAAAACTCAAAACATAAAAATTAAAGAGGACTCTTTAAAGTTTCTCGAGAGTCTAACTTTTCTCAAATCAGAGCTGTATAGCTCAAGATATGGTATAAAAAATAAGACTAAAAATAGAGGAGGCAGAACACGAAATTACAACTAAGAAAAACTCAACTCAACCAATTAAAAAACACAAGAAAACTTACCAAATGATGCTTCAATGCATAAAAAACCCTTTAAAGCTTCCTAAGGAAATGAATTACTCACTTGAATTAGCTCTTTAATTCTCCAAAAATCACTCTCAAGCTCAATCTTTTTCTTCTTCTAAAAAATCTCTACAAACTCAACACCACACTACACACACACACACACACACACACACACACACACATATCAATTAAATATTCATATAAATATAAACCACCAATTACAAAATGCCAATTGCCCCCTCCAAAGTCTTCCTAAAATGATTACATTTTAAATACATATTTATTACTTAAACAATAATAATAATACTAATATAATAATAACAATAATAATATTTTCTAATAAAATATAATCAAATATCATCACAAATAACCAACTAACTCTTTAATGAAGTAGGCCTAATGCACAACACCTGTATAACTTTATATTGCTACAACTAGCTCTAAACTTGCCTTTCAATTTGGTCCCTCTCTATAACCACATGCTCAAGTTCAACTTATACTAGGTCCACTATCACATATGCAAATATAATGTAATACATACGTCATGATTACGTATGAAAAAGGGCAAGTGTTACATTCTATCTCTATGCCACCTTACAAGATGACACTAGTGAAATTGAAAGAACTTAAGGAGCAATTGCAAGAGTTACTAGATAAGGGGTTCATTAGGCCCAATACATCTCATTGGGGTGCACCAGTTTTATTTATAAAGAAAAAAGATGGTAGCCTATAACTTTGTATCGACTATAGATAGTTGAAAAAGGTCACTATCAAGAATAAGTATCCTCTACCAAAGATTGATAACTTATTTGATCAGTTGTAAGGAGCACAATGTTTCTCCAAGATTGACTTAAGATCAGGATATCATCAGTTGAGAATTAGGAGTGGAGATATACTTAAAACAATATTTCGGATTAAATATAGCCACTATGAATTTTTGGTGATGTCTTTTGGATTGACTAATACCCCAACATCTTTTATGGATTTGATGAATCATGTGTTTATACCATTCTTGGACTAATTTATAATAGTGTTTATCGATGATATCCTGGTGTACTCTAAAAGTACTGATGAGCATGCTATGCACTTGAGGATGGTACTTCAGACCTTGAGAGAATATTAATTGTATGCTAAATTCTCAAAATACGAGTTTTGGTTAAATCAAGTGGCATTTTTAGGACACGTGGTGTCTAAGGATGGTATTCAAGTGGATCCACAGAAGGTAGAAGCCATTATGGAATGGCCAAGACTTACAACTGTAACAGAGGTAAGAAGTTAGTTTAGTTGGCTATTATAGAAGATTTGTGAAGGATTTCTCCAGAATTACAGTGCCTTTAATAAGGTTAACCTAGAAGAATGTTAAGTTTGTATGGTCAGATAGGTGTGAGGAGCACTTTTAGTTACTAAAAGATGAATTGACATTAGCTCCAGTGTTAACCTTACCATTAGGAAATAAAGGTTATACAGTCTGTTGTGATGCTTCTCGAGTAGGCTTGGGGTTTGTAATAATGTAAAATGGTAGAGTAGTTACTTATGCTTCACGTCAGTTAAAGAAGCACGAGCAAAACTACTTTACTCAAGACTTGGAGATGGAGATAGTGGTGTTTGCACTTAAAATATAGAGACATTATTTGTATGGTGTATCTTGTGAGATATACACTGACCATAAGAGTTTGAAGTACATTTTCCAGCAAAGAGATCTGAATTTAAGGCAGAGAAGATGGATGGAACTCTTAAAAGATTATGATTGTTCCATTCTTTACCATCCAGGCAAAGCTAATGTGGTAGCAGACGCTTTGAGCAGGAAGTCTGCAGGAAGCCTTGCTCATATTAGCTCAGAGAGAAGGCCAATCATCAAAGAGTTGCATGAGTTAATTGAATAGGAATTGCAATGGAGGATAACCAGATCATGTTTGATGGCTCAATTTAGAGTACGATCAGTGCACTTGGATAGAGTGAAGGCAGCTCAGAGAAGGGATCCACAATTACAAGGGATAATGTTAGAGGTCCAACAAGGTCAATCAGGAGATTTTATGATTGATAATGATAGTGTATTACATTTGGGCACAAGGTGTCACACCCTCCAGGTGCCACATACACGTATCCAGAACATTAAAATTATACACGTAAATAATAAAATTTTTCACAGTTTGAAAGCTTCTTTAAGATTTTATATCAAAATATCAGTTATACATAGTATAAAAAAATTACAAAATTACAATAGCAAAACTTATGTCTTTACAAAAACTACATGCTTAATGTACATATGCTCTGATGCATGGATGGCAACATTGTCGTCAAGCACACGGTTGTCCCACCTTGGTCCTTATCACCCAAGCTTCAAGCTTTACAAAAATTAGCTTTAAACAAGCTAACTACCACCTGAAAACCACAAATTGCAAAGGGGTGAGCTTGCTACTCAGATAAGTAATTATTAAGCCAAGATCACCAATAGTTCTTCTCTAGAACTATAAAGGAACAATCGGAAAAATACGTCAGAATTTTCCACACGGCCAGATATACGGCCGTGTATCCTACCGTGTTCCCCAATGAAACAGTACACATATTTATACACGCCCGTGTATAAATAACTGTCTATCGATACACGCCCGTGTATAAGTACACGGCCACGGGACACGCCCGTGTAAAGAGCAGCTAAACTACTTTTCTATACATATA
>CATIWO010235211.1:0-12972 GCA_949673435.1 Macaranga tanarius | reverse complement strand
GATATGAATGAATGAGTTATGGGTTATTATGATAATACATGATTATTATTTTACGTGATTGGAATATATATATGATTTGGTATGTTTGAGGAAAGCTATGGAATGTGAGTAAATTCTTTGGATTTTGTGTATATGTTGGGTACATAAATTATATACCTTGTGAAAATGTTTCATAAGATTTTGAAGTTTTGGTAGGGGTGAATTGTGGTTATTAACCACTTGATATTTTACATAATTAATAATTCGACATAGCTATGACTTGATTGATATGATATGTGTTGAAATGAATTTCAGGTTATGAATTCAGGCCGAGACACGGGCGTGTCACAAACTGTGTGCTGAGACACAGGCGTGTTTAAGGTGGCTATTTTGTCCAGTGAAATACACGGGATAAGACACGAGCGTGTCTTTGGCCGTGTATGTGTATTGAATATTGGACAGTGAGATACATGGGTCGAAACACGGCCGTGTATCAGACCGTGTCTCGACTAGGATTATTAACCAGTGGATTACACGGGGAGAGACATGCCCGTGTAGTCATATTGAAGTATATATATGAATTGATATATTTAAGTAATATGTTTAAATGTTAATTATAATTTATATACCATGAGTACATGTGAAATATATGTTTGGTGAGATATGTATGTGTTAAGGATATAAGATATAAGTGCATGATGTTTGTTGGAATTGGAAACATGATTATATTTATGACTTAAGCTAATAGAGACTTGTTGTGTATATATATCACTTAATTAGTTCTTTGAGAAATGATATATGTATTGTTATATTGGTAATTGCTTATTGAGTCGCAAGCTCACCCCTTTGCAACTATTTTTCAGGAAATAGTTAGTCAGAGCTTGATGCAGCATTGTTAGTGATTTCCAGAGGCCTGAGGTGTGCTTGGTGAATCAAATTCCATTTTCATTGGTCCTGCATCATTTTGCATTTTGTATAGAAAATTATGAGCATTTGGGCGTTTCATTGTAAGGATGGTGTGGAGATGGCACTTGGTATGTGCATATGAATTTGAGAATGTGAGGATGTATGTATGATTTGTAAAGTGCATAAATATGGTTGAGAGGATATATATATGCATTTGTGGTTTAAATGAGAGAGAGTTGTGCCATTTATGTATATGACTTATATTCATAAAAAAAAAAAGCTTGTGTGAATATGCATGGCATGAATTTATATTAAAGAAAGAATTTTTAATTCTTTCCAAGTAGACACGTGTTTGGGTGATGTTGAGGCCATGTGTAACGAGTGTTACATATCGGTAGTCAATACATAATCGCATACTACCTTCCTTCTTTTTAACAAACAAAACTGGAGCTCCCCAATGTGATATGCTTAGTCGAATAAAGTCCTTCTCTAACAACTCTTCTAATTGCTTCTTTAGTTCTTTCAACTCTGTTGGTTCCATTCTATAAGGAGCAATTGATATTGGTGCCGCTCCTAGAACTTTCTCAATCTTAAAGTCGACTTCCCGATATGGAGGTAATCCCAGTAATTCATTTAGAAACACATCGAAAAAATCTCTCACTATCGGTACCTCTTTTACCCCCGGACTAACTTAGGTCGTATCCATAACATTTGCCAAATAAGCTTCACATCCCTCTCTAATCAAATGAATTGCTGTCACTGCTGAAATAATACAAGAAGGCACAACTTTTCTCTCTCCCACCAATACTATCTTTTTCCCCTCTAAATCTATAACCACCTCCTTAGTGTAACAATTCACAATGGCATGGTTTTTAGCTAACCAATTCATACCCAAAATGACATCAGATTTATTTAGTTTAATAATCAACAAGTCTGCATATAAGGTCTCATCACTAACTACTAGAGGACATGCTCTCATAATTGAATTAACTATCACAATACCCCCAGCAGGCATAAAGATACACAAACTATGTTCTAAGGGTTCAATGGTTCAATGCACTCTTGAAGCAAACTCAATAGACATAAAGGAACAGGTTGATCCTGGGTCTATCAATACAAATGTATCATGGTCAAAGATAGGGAAAATACTAGTGACCACGTTTGGAGCTGCAGAAGCTTCTTGCCTAGTAATGGCATAGACCCTTGCTTGACCTTGAGATGGTCCAACAGATCCTGCTTGGCTTGAAGTGCCAGCACCACTTCCTCTACCACCTCGGCCTCTTCCTCGGCCAGCCACAAATACATTTTCCCTGGCACTGCTTTACACCGTCATCTGGGACCCTTCCGCACTTCTTTTTACTCGACAGTCTCTGATGAAATGGCCCGGTTGTCCACAATGATAGCATACACCCGGTCTCAAATTCCAACATTCACCCGAGTGATACCTTCTATATATGTTACACATGGGAGTTGATGAGCCACTCATCGATCTACCTTGCCCTCTTAGGCCATCAAATCTTCCATATCCTCTACTGAAGGATCCTCCCCTAGATTGGTTGGATCGATTTATGCTTTGCCCTCTAAAGTTACCCCGTTGAAAATTGTAGCCTCTGAAAGATGAACTTCCACTAGTTTGAGTTGGAGAAGAGAATGAGCTAGTAGTCTTCTTCTTTTTTTCCTCAACTTCATTTCTTTCTATAATCATTTCTTCAGCTCGCAAAGCCTTCTCTAACACTTCTCTATATGTCGAAGGCTTTATCGCCATTTTCTCTCGAATCTCCAAACTTAAACCCTTTTCAAACTTGTTTCTTTTTAACTCCTCGGTGGCAATTTCTTCCGGAGCATACCTTGATAACCTCACTTGTATTTCATAATCAGTAATGGAGAGATCATTATATTTTAGTTCTAAAAACTCCATCTTCTTTCTATCCTGGTACACCGCCAGTGTATATGTCTCCGTAAACTCCTTCAAGAAATCTTCCCAAAGTATAGTTAAGGGTACATTCTTATTACTCGGTACCACTTCCCACCAATCAAGAGCATCTTGCTCGAATAGGGATACGACGTATCTCACTTTCTTCTCAAATGTGCATTCAAACCTATCGAGAATGCTTTCAGTGCTTCGTAGCCATTCCTCAACTACAGCAGGGTCAGTAGTACCCGCAAAGGCTTTCATACCTTGCTTCCTTATCTTTTCATAAGTTTCATCCACTACAATATTTCCTACTGGTGGTTGACCTACATTCCTCATCATCTGCACAAACTTTTGCATAAAAGGATATGCAGAAGGAACTTGGGGTTGGGGTTGAGCTTGTTCAGGCCTATGAACTGACTTTGATGACTCTTCAGGGTCAACTCAAAGTGCTTGATGTTCATCCATCCTGAGATATGCAACGCACATCAACTACATGCTTTCTAAAAATTCATGCATGAGATGTTCTGAATTCACCATGTTTCATATCCCTAGGGAATCTAATTCCTGCTCTGATACCACTTAATGTAACACCCTTCAGGTACCACATACATGTGTACCAAATAATAGAACATAATATGAATAAGAAAATTTTCTTAAATAAAAGAATACTTTATATAAATAAGTACTAGTTTATACAATGTACATAATCTTTACATATGTATTTGAAAACAATATGATCTTGTTACAAAATCCAAATGCCAAAATGTATATGCTCTTGTGGATGGAGATGTTGTCATCAAGCATGCTATTGTCCCACCTGAGTTCACAAATAAGACCAAGCTTCAAGCTTCTACCAAAAAGCACCTCAAGCTAAGCTATCTATCATGAAAACCACAATTGCAAATGAATGAGCTTGCGACTCAATAAGTAATTATTAAAATAAGCATTCATATAATACTTCTCAAGAACTAATTAAGAGAAGTAAATTAAAATAATTGAAAATATCCCACACGGCTTGGAATACGCCCGTGTTCAAAATCATGTTCTCCATAAATAACATAGTACATACATTTATACACGGCCATGTATCAAAATCATGCTTTGAGACACGGCCGTGTTCATGCCTAGTGAGCGCTAGCATCCACTTGTAGACCCGCCAGTCAAAGTTTCATCGTGAGACACGCCCGTGTCTCTCTACACGGTCTGAAACACGATCATGTTTCGACTCGTGTATCTCACTGCCAAATATTCAGCATACATACACAATCAAGGACACGCCCGTGTCTTTGCCCATATATTTATTTGCCAAAAACTACACAAACAAACACGACCATGTCTTAAACTAAAATAAGCCGTGTCTTGCCACACGGTTCGAGACACGCCCGTGTCTCAACCCTTGTTGCTCAACTGATAGCACATTTCTACAATTAAAAAGCAATTCATCACATTTCTCAATTCATCAACTTTATAATAAAACCACATTCAATATCATATATACATACATAATGCAACAAATGCATGATTATACTTGTTAGTTATTCGGCTGGAATTCTTAACACACGTCACACACGTTTCGCACAAAGCTCACTTTTGCTTTTTATATTTTCCATTTTCAAGTGACCATTCTTGAGACTTTCTGCCCAGCTCAGTCTCAAATCTCACACGTATTTATATATCACATGAATGGTCACATCTGAGACTCTCTGCCCAGCTCAGTCTCAGATTATGGAGCTCAATCTCCACACACACATATTTTTCTCACATTATGCCATATACATATATTTCATATTCACACCATAGCACCTCAAGTGGTTTTCATAGTTCAACATATATTCATCATGTTATTTATGTTAACAAAATCATATATTCGTCACACACTAGCTCTATTGACCATCCTATAGTCTCACAACAATATATACATACATACTCATCAATCTTACCACTTTAATGGCAATCACATACCAATATAGTTAATTAGCTTAAGTTACATAAAAATTATTATATGTAAGCATTTAATTAACAATCACTTACCAAAATGCTTCAACTCCTTCTCAAAGCAAAAATCTTCCTATTGAGTAGGGTTTCCACTTCCTCTTTCAACTCCTACACACCATATATATCAATTCCAACAAATAGCCATTATAATCATTTCAAATACACAAAGTGCACTAAATGCTTTAAAATCAACATGACCTAAAACCACACACATAAGTCCAAAAACTCCCAAATTGATACTAGAGTTAGGGTTATATGTCCACTTCCAATTCCAATTTGAATCACTCAATTCAGACATGTGTGGAATTAATTATAGATTTTAGAATCCATTCGGCCAAAATAGAGCATCTACTAAGCAATAAAATGTTCAGCCCTATTTGACCCTTCTAGAAATGAATTCAGTCCAAACTCAAAACACCAAAATTATAGAGGACTCTCTGAAGTTTCCAAGGAGTTCAATTTTGCCCAAATTAGAGCTCTATAGCTCTAGATATATAGAGGCTAAAATTCAATAAAAATAGAGCACGAATTTAACTACCCAAAATCCTATCCCAACTCAATCAAAAACATAAATTATTTACAAAAGATGTTCTTGAACTTAGGAGGTTATTAATTCCAGCTTAGACTCTAAATTTCTCAGCCAAATCCACTCTCTCTCTCCACTAAATCCCTAGTTCTTTAGAAGTAAATTTAGGTGCAACTCTCTTCTCTTACAATGTAACTCAAACACACACAAAATGCATGCTCATGTAGGAGCTAAAGAAGATTAAGCCAAGTTGTGATATTTATTACCAAATATCCACTTAGCTCCTTAATGAAACACTCTTCTTCCTAACTAGTCCCTTAACTTATAATTATTTCAATCAAGTCCTTACTTTCCTTACAATCTAGTCCTTTTCTACAATTCCTACCCAATCTCAACTCAAATGTAATCTACTATCTACACTAAATACATTAACTATGTCATAATGACACAAACAAAAAGGGCAGGTGTTATATGCGGCCATTAATACGCAATAACACGTGTCATAATAAAATTCTTTTAATTATATCATACATATATCAAATTCGTACAATAGACACAACTTTCTATTATACATAACAGTACACATTCATATTAAACATACACAATTTATATTACAAATGCTAAATATCATATGATATATGAGGATGAGATTGATGACACCAAGCTTGCTTCAAACTCACCTGAGCTCTCTAACAAGGCACACTTCAAACTCTTCTCACAATGTCCTGAAAAATATAATTTTTGCAAAGGAATAAGCTTCATCTATAATTTTCCTCCTTAACTCTCCAGTGTCTGGTACACATACATGATCTTCTATCACCAACATACCATCCGCCGTAACTGCAAATTGAGAATTAGTTCCAGCTTTTACTTTTTCTTTTATTTTCTTCAAATACGGATCTTCCATTTGAGCATTTTGAATTTGATCTCTCAATGCTGGTTTAATGTATAAGGTAACCAATAAATGATTTCTTTCAATATCAAGTATAACATTCATTTCCCACAAAGCTACTAAATTGCCCACATCATATATAGCACCCTCCGGGTACCACATACAAGTGTCCCAATATAGTTTATATATATGGCAATGCTAAAAAGTTTTCATAAAAGATAAATTGTATATATAATGTATAGGTTTGTACATAAGATTTACATCTGAATTTTACATGTATATATAAAAGTATACATAGTCTCATTACAAAAATCCTAAATGCCAAATTACATTAGATGCTTATGTGGATGGAGAGTTCGACATCAAGCACGTAGTTGTCCCACCTGAACTCACAACTTTCCCAAGCTTTAAACTTCTACCAAAAAGCTCCTTAAGCTAAGCTAACTATCCTGAAAACTACAATTGTAAAAGAATGAGCTTGCGACTCAATAAGTAATTATTAATATAATCAAACATATAGTTCTTCTCAAGAATTAATTAAGAAAAGCATTTAAATATCATTACAATACTTCAAACGATAAGAAATTAGCATAAAATAAGAAGCTGCGTATGGGTGCGCTGAAATCTTGCATGGCTACGCAAGAATGGTTGCACGGCCGTGCAGGGTTTTAGCATGGCCGTGCACCCTCTACTCGCACGGCCGTGCGTACTTGGCACACGGCCATGCCTGCGAGCATGCATTTTCACAGTGAGCATGCACGGCCATGTCAAAATGACGCACGGCCGTGTCTACTTCTGCATATTTTCACAATGAGCACTCATGGCCATGTCAAAAAGGCGCATGGCTGTGCGACCTGAATTGATACCAAACTTATGCACGGTTGTGTTTAAACACCACATGGCCATATCTAACCACCTATACAATATTCAAAACATCATCATAAGATTCCCAAACATTCAAACAACATTAATGGTGCCTTGTATACACCGAATCTCATCATTCCTATATTCACAACTCACATTCAATCAACATTCAACTCATATACATACACATAATGAATAAATGCATAATTATGCAAGTTAGTTGACTGGATAGATCTTTCCTCACACCATTTCCTTACACTTAGCCTCATTGGCTATATTTCTCATAATTCATTAATTTCACATAAGTGGCCACTTCTGAGTCTCTCTGCCCAGCTCAGTCTCAAAATCATTTTCAGTGGAGGCTCTCTGCCTAGCTCAGTCTCCACATTCACAGGTTTCTCATATCAATTACTATACATATGTCACCCTTCTCACATCAATACATATTATCCATACCACATTTAGTGACTTCATTCACATTGCATTGCAATACAATCTAAATCAACATTTCCATATTCTCACAAACATTGTATACACAAATATGTCTATCCTACCACCTCAAGTGGCTTGTACATCATATGTGCCAAAGTTCACCATTTATCATATCACATTTTCAACCAACCAATTCATATTACCATCAACAATTACACATAGATATCAATATCGTTCTAATCACAATCACAAGCATATAAATATATACTAACATATTCATTTAACTTTAATTACATGAGAATCATTCTACGTCGGCATTATAGTAATAATTACTTACAAAAAGCTTGAACTTCTTCTTAAGGAAGGCTCCCCTTATTAAATAGAGTCTTCTCTTCCCCTTCCAACTCCTACACATCATTATATCATAATTCCAATAATCAATACTTATAATTCAACCTTAACTCATAAAAGAGCCACTAATTGCTCATAATTCAATATGCTCTAGACACACACACATAATTCCAATAACCACCAATTTACTACCAAAGCTAGGGTTTTGAGTCTACTTCTAATTTTAATTGGAATCACTCAATTCGAACAAGTGTGGAATTAATTATGGATTTTAGAATCCATTAGGCCAAAACAGAGCAAAACAGGGTATCACAAGAGTAGTAAAATGTCCAGCCTTGTTTGCCCTTCTAAACCACAAAATCCAACAAAACTCAAAACATAAAAGTTGAAGAAGACTCTCAGAAGTTTCTAAAGAGTCAAACCATGCTCAAATTAGAGCTGTATAGCTCAAGATATGATTAACACAATAGGACTGAAAAATAGAGAAAATATACCTAAAATTTCCAACAATTTCAACTCAACCAATTTCAACCATAAAGCATGTAAAGCTTACCAAATTGACTTCAATGGATATTAGACTTCCTAATTCCTCCCAATTTATTGCTAGAGTAAGATCAAAAGCTTTCCAAGAATCATTCACAATTCACTCTCTTCTTCTTTCTCTCAAACCCTCTTCTTCTCCTTCTTTTCTCTACACCACCCACTAACAAATACATATTTAAATACACAAATAACAATTAACCAATCAAAACTCTCTACCATTGCCCCCAAAGTCTTCTTTACTATATTTAATAATCATCACATAATATAATATTAATAATAATACATAAATATCACTACTAACTAATACAATATAATAATCATAAAATTATAATATATATTTATATCACTAATTATCTCCACTATTTTCCTATAGCTCCTTAATGACTTGGGTAAAATACACACTAACTCACAACTTTCTCAAATGACATTCTACTCCCAACTTCTCTTACAATCTAGTCCAACTCTATAATTCTATCTTAAATCTAATTTGAATGAGGTCCGCTTGTTGACTAAGCACAAAATATAATTGCATACGTCATAAATACGTATGAAAAAGATGGGTGTTACATTTCTTCCCCCCTTAAAAGAATTTCATTCTCGAAATTATTAACTACTCACTATCTTCTGGAAATAAGTGAGGATATTTTTATTTCATCTGCTCTTCCACTTCCCATGTGGCTTCTTTCGGTGAATGGTGACTCCATTTCACTTTCACTATCGGAATCTCCTTGTTTCTCAATTGCTTCACCTTCCGATCAAGTATCTCAATTGGTTCTTCCACATAGGTTAACTTCTTGAAGATTTTAATTTCTGGCTCTTGTATCACATGACTCGGGTCTGATTAGTATCGTCGTAGCATCGATACATGAAACACATCATGTATGGAAGATAATTCCTTTGGAAGGGCTAACCTATATGCTAGTGGTCCAATCCTCTCAAGGATTTCATATGGTCCAACATACCTTGGACTCAGTTTTTTATGCTTGCCAAACCGTAAAATTCCCTTCCATGACGATACTTTCAAAAAGACTTTTTCCCCGACATTATACTCCATTTCTCGGCGAATTCTATCTGCATAACTCTTCTGGCGATCTTAGGCCGCCTTTAAGCATTTCTTGACCACTTGTACTTTTTTTACCGTTTCTTGTATCAAATTTGGTTCTTCAGTTTGTCTCAAGCCTTCCACATCCCAACAAATCGGACTTCGACATTTCCTTCCATACAAGGCTTCATATGGTGCCATTCCAATGCTAGAGTGAAAACTGTTGTTGTAAGCAAATTCTAGCAATGGCAAGTGATCATCCCAATTACCTTTGAACTCAAGTGTACAAGCCCTCATCATGTCCTCCAAAGTTTGAATTATCCTCTCCGATTGTCCATTCGTTTGAGGATGAAAAGCAGTACTAAAATGTAATTTAGTACCCAATGCTTCTTGTAAGCTTCCCCAAAAATGTGATGTAAAACGTGGATCTCGATCGGATATAATTGACATGTGAACCCCATGCAACTTTATAACTTCAGAAACATACATAGATGCTAACTTGTCCAATAAATCTATTGATTGAATAGGTAAGAAGTGAGCCAACTTGGTGAGTCGGTCAATAATCACCCAGACTGCGTCATGTCTCCAAAATGTTCTTGGCAACCCAATTACAAAGTCCATCGTTATCTTCTCCCATTTCCATTCTGGTATTTTTAGAGATTGCAATTTTCCCGCAGGTGCTTGATGTTTCGCTTTGACTTGTTGACATATCAAGCATGTTGCCACATATTCTGCCACATCTTTCTTCATTGTTGGCCACCAATAAAAAGGCTTCAAGTCCCGGTACATTTTTGTACTCCCAGGATGCATCGCATAAGTAATAGTGTGTGCTTCATCCATAATTTGCCTTCTCAAGTTTCCAACATCCGGAACACATACTCAGTTGCCGATCACTAACATGCCATCTTTTCTAATTATAAATTAAGTGTTATCTCTTTTTTCCACTTTCTCCTTCATCCTCTTCATGTATACATCTTCCATTTGATCACTCCTAACTTGATCCCTTAAGGATGGTTGGACTTGCAATGCCGCTAGCAAGTGGTCTTCCTCAACATCAAGATTAAGATTCATTGCTCGCAATGCCACAAGATTCTCTTTTTTATAGCAAACAATTTCAGCTGAAGTCTCCACCATTTTGCGACTTAAAGCATCAGCTACTACATTTACTTTACCCGGATGATACTCAATGATGCAGTCGTAGTCTTTTAATAACTCCATCCATATTTGTTGTCTCAAGTTCAATTCCTTCTGTGTGGAAATGTATTTTAAACTCTTATGGTTGGTGAAGATGGAAACTGTCTCTCCGAAGTAATGTCTCCAAATCTTCAATGCTTGTACAATGGCCGCTAATTCCAAGTCATGGGTAAGATAGTTGACTTCATGAGTTCGCAATTGCCTTGAAGCATATGCGATCACCTTCCCATTTTGCATTAGAACACACCCTAGTCCTTGTCCCAAAGCATCCATATACACAACAAATCCTCTATCTCCAGTTGGTAATGCTAATACTGGAGTGGTAGTAAGTGCTTCTTTCAACATCTTAAAGCTTCTTTGGCACTTATCGGTCCACTGAAATTGTACATTTTTCTTCAATAGATTAGTTAATGGTTTTACAACAATAGAAAAATCTTGAACAAATCTTCTATAATATCCGGCCAAACCCAGAAAACTTTAAATTTCAGTCACATTTCTAGGTGCCTCCCACTCCATAATTACTTTAAACTTCGATGGATCCGGTTTAACAGCCTCTTTTGAAACAATATGCCCCAGAAAAGCAATCTCTTCCATCCAAAACTCACATTTGCTGAATTTGGCGTACAACTGTTGCTCTCTCAATATTTGCAAAGTTATTCGAAGATGTTGTTCATGCACTTCCTTACTAGAGGAATAAATGAGAATGTCGTCGATGAAGACAATCACAAACTGATCTAGATACTATTGAAACATCTTCTTATCAATGACATGAATGTTGCCGATGCATTTGTCAATCCAAAAGGCATCACCAAAAACTCGTAATTCCCATATCTAGTCCTAAATGCAGTCTTTGGTATAGAAGCTTCAGTCACTCGAAGCTGCCAATAACCCGATCTCAAATCTATCTTTGAAAACACTGTGGCATCTTTCAACTGATCAAGAAAATCATCAATCCTTGGCAATGGATACTTGTTCTTTACCGTAATTCTATTTAGTTGCCGATAGTCTATGCACAACCGCTTACTACCATCTTTCTTTTTAACAAACAAAACTGGAGCTCCCCAAAGTGATATGCTTGGGCGAATAAATCCCTTCTCTAACAACTCCTCTAATTGCTTCTTCAACTCTTTCAATTCTGTAGGTGTCATTCTATAAGGAGCAATTGATATTGGTGCTACTCCCGGAACTGTTTCAATGTCAAAATCAACTTCTTGATATGGAGGTAATCCCAGAAATTCATCTAAGAACACATCGAAAAAATCTCTAACTACTGGTACATCTTCTGTAGCACCCTCTAGGTACTACATACAAGTGTCTAAATATAATTCATACACGTGGCACTACTAAAAAAAAATTTTTATGAAAGATAAGTTATATATATATATATAACTATAAGTTTGTTAATTATACATAAAACTTTACATATGTATATAATAGCATACATAATTACATTACAAAAATCCTTAATGCCAAAATGATGATATGCTCATGTGGATGGAGGTATTCGACATCAAGAACGCTGTTTCCCACCTGAGATCACTAAAAGACCAATGTTCAAGCTTTCTATCAAAGCAATCCCTCAAACTAGGCTATCTACTACCTGAAAACCACAATTGCAAAAGAATGAGCTTGCGACTCAATAAGTAATTATTAAAACAATCATACATATAGTTCTTCTCAAGTACTAATTAAGGAAAACATATAGAATACATTGCAATATGTCAAAATACAAGAATTTAACATTTAGACTACCCATGGGAGTCCAAATGTCAAAGGTATAAGTGAGTACTAAAATGTTAAACTCAATTAGAGAATCTTAGAAATAGATTTTGGACATTCTTAAAACATAAAAGTTGTAGAGGACTCTTTAAAGTTTTCATAACTTCAAACCACGCCTCATTTGGAGGTCTATAGCTCAAGTTATGGTCAAAATACGAAGACAAAAAAAAGCTGAAGAAAATCGACTCGGCACGCCCGGGACGAGTCGGTACCCCCGGGTCGAGTCGGCACGGTTGCCCAGAAAACATGACCCGAATGACCTTGTCGCACTCTTTCGACCATAACTTCCTCTACCGAACTCAGATTGGAGTGATTCAAAAGGATACGAAAAGCTAACTCAGAGGGATACAACTTTTGTGAAGACACCTAGTCCAAATTTATTTATATGAATTGACAAAAATGCCCTTAAAGTGATTAGTGATGTAAAAGCATATGGTTTTACATCAAAACATAACAACACTTTCCACAACAATGCATTCTAAACACACTCAAACTAATTCAATAACATTGTTGGTGTCTTATATACACCAATCCTCATCATTTCAAACAATTCA
>CATIWO010235169.1:0-10246 GCA_949673435.1 Macaranga tanarius | reverse complement strand
TCACCATTTTTAAGGGTAAAGTTCTGAAAAAAAGAGTTTGTGGGTAATGGGGAAGAAAGGAGAGATGGCGAAAAGAAAAGTGATGGGTCAGGAAGGACAGTGGATTGGGCTTTAGAGAAAAGAAATGGAAATGTTGGTTATGGCATTTCTTGTGGTGGTTCAGGTGTGGCTGTAGCTTCAGGAGGATGGCTAGGTGGTGGTGGCGGTGGAGGAGGAGGAGGAGGAGGTGGTGGTGGTGGTAGTTGGCAGCGTTTCTTGAAAGGCCTAGTGATTTCTCTTCCAATCTTTTTCCTAGTTTCCTCAACATAACCTCAATGTAAACCCATCTATTTTTGTCCATTAGGTTTTTTTTCTAGTGATGTGGCATGATGATTAGGACGAAGTGGGTTCCATTACTGCTGATTGTGCACTCTGGCCATGTGAAATCGGTCAGAAGTACTACTCTGAATATATTTTGACAAGTTTAGATACCTGATTGCACAAACAAATTGTTCAAACACCAAAATAGCAAAATTTAAAAAGTTGAGACACCAAAATTGTAATTTTTCCATTTATATATAATAAATTTTAATCGGTTAAATACTAATATATTATATTTTATGGCAGTTGTATGGCATTTAAATTAAATTTATGATAATATATGTTTATATTTTTTATATTATTGTTGGTACATGGTTTAACCCGGCCCGCGAGTAAAAACTTGATGATGAAAAATTGATAAAATGGGTTCGACAGTGTGAAATGATCCATGGCCATTCTAAAAAAAGCTCACAGTCCATTCAGCCCAGCTAACTTAGCACAGTTAGCATCAAAGCCCACGAAGCCCATCAGTGAAAAGCAAAGAGGTAGGGGTGGCCACGGGCCGGTTTCGGCCCAGAACCGGCCCGGTCAAATCCAGAACCGATCAAATTGGGAACCGGGCTGAGCCGGCCCTAAACCGGTTCCACCATTCTAGAACCATGAACCGGTCGGTTCAAGTTTATTTTATGAAAAAAAAATAAATTATGTCAAAATTCAAAAAATGCAAGTTACAACTCTTTATAAAATTCTACATAATTTCCTCTTACTCGTGGTATATTTTATTTTCTAAAATAATACAACTTTTTTACAGTGCATAAAAACCGAAACGAAAAAACTGGAACCGTGAACCAGAACTAGCCGGTTTGGAACCGGCCTGGAACCGGGGTTAAGCCGATTCCGGTTCGATTCCACCTTAGGTCGAACCATGAACCGGCGGTTCCGAACCGGAATAGGCCGGTTCATGAACCGTGGCCACCCCTACAAAGAGGCGCCACCTTATCACAGACAGACAGCACTGAGGCGTCGCCTCAACGCATAGAAGCAATGCCTCAGTGCTGTCTGTCAGAAAAAAAATTAAAAATATCAACAAAATGTGCCGTTAATTAGGGGTGTGCAAAAAAATTAAAAACTGAACCAAACCGATAGGTTCGGTTCGGCTATATAGGTTGGGTTCAGTTTCGGTTTTTGATTCTAAAAAATTCGATTAGTCAGTTCGGTTTTGAGTTTGAAAAACTGAAAAAACCGAACCTACCGATTATATATATATATTATAAAATATTAAATAAAATATATTACTTTGAAAAAAAATTATACATAAATATTAAAATTATAAATAAAAAATATTTTTTTAGTTATATAATTAAATAATACACTTTAAAAAATTATAAAATAATAAATAAAAAATAAAAATTTTATTTAAAAAATAAAATTAATTAACCAAAAAACCGACCGAACCGAGTTGATTCAGTTCGGCTCGGTTTTTATTTTATCTCGGTTCGGTTATGAATTTTTAGGAGGTTCGGTTAGTCAGCTTTTTCCGGTTTGGTTCGGTTTTGAACCGAAAACAACCATGCACACCCCTATCGTTAATTACTCCAAGTTCAGAACTGTTAACCATGATTTTCTGCAGCCAGAAAATCGTGGCTAACTGGCTCTGAAAGAGGAGAAGATGGAGGAAGCGGGGAGTAGGGAGGAGTAGGGAGGAGAGTGATTAAAAAGGAGGGAGCTCTAAAAAAAAGCAAAAAAAAAAAAAAGGAGGAGGAAAAAAAGAAAAAAAAAACACAGAGAAAAAGCAAAAAAAAAATACGAAAAAGGAAGAAAAGAGGGAGGAGACGTTGAGGCTACGGTGGGTCTTGTTCGTCTTTCTGAAATCGAGGGCCAGAGGCTAAATTCACGTTGTTCAGTGCTCCCCAATGTTCAACATATGCTTCCGAGGGCCAAATCATTTTTAACAGTAATTTTTTTTTTTATATTTCTCATAACTTTTGTATATTTTTTAAGTGATTTTCAATGCATGATCTTGTGATTATATGTGCAATAAATATTCTATTATTTAAAATGCATTCTAGCACGTTAATTGTTTAGTTTAATTTTGTATTATGCGTGTGTGATTGTTTATTGTGTGGCAATTGATTTTCATTCAGACTTCTAGGTATGAATATGAATGTTTAGAATTGATAAACACTAGAACTATTACCTTTCTATTTGTTCTGTCTCTGCCCCATAGGATGCTGAGGTGACGCCTCACTGCTGAGGCGCCGCCTTTGCTTCCAGAGGCGACAATATGGTCCCCTCACTGTGGTGAGGCGGCGCCTAATCCTGGCGACCCCAGGCTTGATAGTTTGCAATTTTTGTTTTTTTTCCTTTGTTTCTTTCATATTAGTTACACCTTTAATGACTTATAACAACTTTTTTTTGTGAGAATTTGATTCGGTTTGTGTTGCGTTTTTTGTATTCTTTGATTCAGAAATATTTTGTATGTTATACCTTGTTTAGGTTCTATTTTTGTTATTTTTATTCCACCATGAACTAACTTCATTTTTTTATAGGTCTTTTAAAGTCTCTCCTTTTGGTTGAATGTTTAGGATTTTTTTTTATTTTTTTTCTATTCTTGTGTGTGACAATATGTTGTATTAATTTCTCCTCCCTCCTTTCTTTGCATGCATTATGATTTATTTATTTCGTTTTTATTGCTATTTGTGGATGAATGTAGTAGATGTATGTTATGAATTCAAATAATTGCATGTAAAATGAAATAATTAACCAATTTGGACTAAATTATAAAATTTAAAACTTGTTTGGAGGCAAACGGCAATTTTGTATGTAATTAAAGAAATAATTAAATAAATAAAGATAATAAAATATAAAATACAAACGGGAGCCGATCGCAAGGTCGGGTGGGCATTCCAAAAGTCAATACCTAGTTTCCGAATCCAATTTCTGAGGACGACTGTTGGAATCCTCCGTGGGATTCAGTTATTGTATAATGTATCTCGGATTTCACCCGGGTGGCGACTTCATCTCCAACTCACACCCATAAAAAAGACTCAAAGTTGTATTTCTCCAATAAAGTCGCCACTGTACGTGGTGGGATTCAACATCACTAAAGCATCACCTTAGTGCCCAGTCTACAGCATGAAAAGGGTGTTTGTTGAAGAAAAGAGCAGATAATCGGCCATAAATGACTATAGCACTAAATATCATTGCGGAAAATAAAAGTTTATCGGAAGAAAAAACAAAAAAAATGTGAATACAATACAATGTCAGGGTTGATAATAATGTTTGCCTACATCCCAAGACCTAACTAGAGCCTAATCTGCACTAATCATCATTTGTCTCCTCGTCATCCCCTTCCTCACTGTCACCATCCTCATCCTTGCTTCCCTCCTCAGTCCTCACCACTCTCTTTGCCATCATCCTCTTCCTAGTCAGCATCCATCTGAGCACCGCCACCCTCCTGACCGCCAATATCGGAGCTAGCAGTTGTCGCATCCTCGTCATCATCGTCACCATCGCCCTCCACATGAAAAACATAAAGTTGTTGGCGAAGCATCTTAATTTGTGCCTCTAGACTCTCATAGTGGGTCTGTCCAAACAGAAAGATCAACTAAGCATAAATCATACATGCATGCATACATACATGTATGGGAAGAATAATGAATACCTTCCATTGCTTTGTAATGGACAACATAAAATTCCGGTTGGCCTCCACTAGCCTGTACAGCTGCTCACTCTGCTCTCTAGGAATTTGCACACACACATATATATATATATATATATATATATTTATTGTGTTAGTACTGACATTTTTCAGAAAAGTAAAAAGAAAATTAGCAAGACTCACATGGGTAGCTTCAAGAGGAACACACATAGGTACCAAGCTGTCATCTAGAGATATGAACTGACGGGACATCTTGCCAGAAGGAGCCCAAAATCTCATGAGCAAGTCGGGCATGTGCGGGAAGGACCTAGCAATAAACTGCGAACCTGAGCTAGACGCTGCCTGAGCTCCTGAGGTATTGGAAATTTCCACACAATGCCACGTCAAAAATCTTGACATAAGGTCAATTCATCAACTAAAATAATCTCAAACAACAAAAAGATTTGAACTTTTTGACTTCTCATTAAAAAAAAAAAAAAAAAAAAACCCACTTCAGCATTTCTTTCATACTTCGTTATGTATTCATTAACATAAAATATTTACAACAGCAACAACACATAAGCAAAAAAAAAAAAAAAAAAAAAAAAAAAACCTGAAAATTTTTATCAGTTAAATACCAAAATTCTTATTTTTAATAATTAAATTTATCATACATAATTTATATATTATAAATTTTTATCAGTTAAATACTAATATACTATGGGAGTTGTATCGCATTTAAATTAAATTTATGATAATATATGTTTATAATTTTTATATTATATTTAGTAGTTAATTTTTTTTTTTAATCTTTATCTATTAATGTTTTGAAACTACTCAACCTTCTTGTTAAATTTATAATAATGTATATACATATATGTGTTACATTTTTTCATAGCAATAATCCTCCTCTAATACACAAACTCATTTTTTTTTTTTACTAATAAGGATATTATATGACCTAAACATCACTATATTGCATACAAACTCACTTTTTTTTTTTTAATTTAGTTTAGTTTATTATTAAAACATTATAAAATAGTAGAATCCACAAAAAAAAAAAAAAGCAAATTAAAAGAATATTAGATAAAACACGATTATAACATGTTGATTGTTCATGCTGTAAAAAGCTGGCCAAAACCGTTCCCTTTTTGCAGCCAAGCTTGTTCTCCACAAGTTCTCCTGTTACAAACATTTCAAAATGAATAAAAATAAGAATTAATGGCAGCTGGAGCTAACAGTTTGAGTAGCTATATTACAGGGAAGGAAAAAAAAACACAATTTCTGAAAGATACGTCCATTTTATTCCCACAGAAGGATGATCATCAAAATGATACAAGTAGATGCTTACAGATTCACACTCAAGCACAGTACAAAAACAAACAGGTCCAACTCTAAGACAATCCAAAGCCTCAGTAATGTGTTCCCTTGTACTTAGCAGTTTTCACTTCTTTGCTTATGAACGCCCTCCATCTTTTGGGTGACATTGTCCATTGATGCTGCTTGCCTTTTACTTTTCCACTGTTTCTGGAGAGTGAATCTTCTCCTCGTGATTCTCAGGGCTTGTTTGCCAAATTCTGATTGTTCCATCTTCAGATCCTGAAGCATAAGATTCCCCTCCAGGTGAGAATCGCACACAGTGAACAGGACCATGGTGACCCTTGTTGCATCCTGGATATAAAAACAAGAACAAATTCAAATATGACAATTAAAAACTGAAATTCCAAAGAGGAGAAAAATTTTAACCACAGAATACATCAAACTTGTACATAATGATCATGCCATTTATGTGCACTGCAGTTCATCTGCCAATTGGGGTCTAAAATAAATCACATGTAACAAGGATAACATAAATGAAATGACAAGGGAAGGTCATCAGAAAGGCTTGGCTGAAAGACAGTAATTCATTTAATATGTACAGCCCATCTGCCATTCAGCTTAGGATGATCAATTTTTCCTTCCTCCTTGTTTCCAACATCTGAAGCAGCCATTAATTCAACAACAAGTGCTTTGGTGGTAAAAGTTAATTAAGTCCAGGGCATATGTTACTTGAGTATTCACTTGAAAAACTAGGACGCATTACTGAGCGGACAATGGTTTCAAAGAAGCAAACTGCCATTCAGCACAATGATTCATAAAACGTTGTTTACCATCATGTTCTGTACTTAGGTATTCATGATTGTATCTCAAGTCCAACCAGTCAAATAGACATACCTATCCGTTCTCCTGTGTGGAAATCGAATAAATGGACCCACATATCTTCTCCACCAGCAACAAATTTATTACCAACTTTTGGTTCCAATGAAGCTGATTCCACATTGCACGGCATATCATAGCTCTTAACCAGACCAAAGCTGGATATAAACAAGAACAAATTTTACCAATTCAACTAAAAGATTACAAATGAAGAATACAGATGAGAGGAACTCACTGATTTGCATCCCAAAACTTAACAGTAGAACCATCAGCAGTAGTTATGTAGCGGCCATCCCGACTCACTTCAGCACTTGTTACAGGAGACTTGGTCTCAAGTGTCTGAACAGTTTTGCCACTTCTTATGTCCCATAACCTACAGTCACAAATTGGGAGGATATTGTGCAAATGATTATTCAAGTATAGACAATGACCAAATAGTACTGCAATTATTTTCATGCATTAGCAAGGAGGAAATAGTAATCATACAGACCACAGTCAACAATCTTGTATACAGAAAAAAAAAAAAAAAAAAAAAGGGGTTCGTTGATTCAAATGAGTGACAGTGAATACTACAATCTACTACATTACGTTTCATACCAGGGAACTAAGGGGTGATTTGGGTGAAGCCACTGTGCAATGCTTGGAATTAAGCATGACCGGTTATCTGGTGGTCTTCAATCAACTTTACAGGAAATGTATGCAATTAAATCAATTTAGTTGTATGCACCAAATCAAACAACATCTCCCCATTTAGTTGTCTAGCTTAAGAGGATTTAAAAGGGAATATAGTTTGATAGTAGCTGATATGAAATCCTTCATATAAGGCCCTGGGTTGGCTACATGCAAGAGTATGTAAGAATATTTCCACTGTGAAGCAATGAACGCCTGCATAAGCCAATAAGGTTCTCCGCAACCATCTAGTTGTAGTTCCATGGAAAAGAGAAATACAACTTTTTTACTTAAATAACTTTGCAAAGGCTGAGATTTCCATATAAAATGATTCATTATATTTTTTTGCTCCTTCGATTTAAACAGTAACATATGTTCTCATGACAACATGTAGACTTTCTAATTGTTACCTAGCAGGCAAAACATAGTTCAACCAGTGAATAAGCACAAAACTACCCCCAACTGGAACGAATGAGAAGATTCAACATAGCAGTGGATCAAACTGAATCATTTTATCATCATTCACCTCACACCACCCATATCAGTACAAGAACTTAATATGGTTTGGTCACTGTGAAGCCATGCAACAGTTCTGATTGAACCAGGTGCATTGTTAACTTCTCTTGGAGGTGCATCTGGGCGATTCAAGTCAAATATGCGAAGAATTTTCTCCATTCCACCAGTGAGTAGAAGGTGTGTATCCTGAACAAAGAGCAACTTAGACCCTGTATGCACATACTAATATATATCACATTAAATAAGTGTAGACCAATTAATACTTTTGGTAGAACCAAAATACAAATGTAATGACTGAAAACACACTTTAGGAGGAGTCTCTCAATGAATTGAAAAAAAAAAAAAAAAAGTAACCTCACATTTTGAAAATTGAGAGCTAAGAAAGTATAAAGGTATCTTTATAACTTCAGTCTTCAAAACCAAATTCCACTGCTTATGAGAATATTTAAATCAAGTTCAGACACTTCAGGCATAGCGAAGTAAACTAAAGAACAAAAAGAATGCAAAATCCAGAGCAAGGTTCAGCATGTAAGAGGTGGGAACTCCCAAAACAGTTTGTCTTCATGAAGAATAACAACTTCTGATGTAATTCAAGTAAAATAATTTACAGAGAGGAAAATAAGTTTAAGAATTTAATTCTACTGAATGACATGAGTTAAACCTCAGATTCAATAAAGGCACTTTGAACAGTAATGAGCATAAAATGTGGCTATACGCTTCTGACTATTCTGAGTTTTTGGTACAACTTTTTTCAAAGCCATCATTTGATAACTTCTATTACTTCAATTATACACCTCTTGCATCAAATAACTTTGCTATGAATGCTTATGAATTATACCTATTATAGATGAGCATTTAAAGAGACACACAGGCATGATCGTGCACATATACACACTCAAAGTCCAAAAATTTCTCTTTGTGCCAATGATAAAAAGTTCCATCTTTAAGTCATGAGAATAATATTAAAATAGACACATAAAACAGACAAATTTTGTGACAGAAAAACAATCTAATCCAACCTCTGAAAATGCACATGCCCGGACAATGTGCTTATGCTCGAAAGAGTGTAATTCATCCCCAGTCAATGCATCCCACAATTTCCTGAAAACAATAAAATAGAATCACTCATTATATATTACATTCTATCAGATGATCAGTTGTCTTTATCATCGATGATCTCTATAGTTGTCAACATGAACATAAGCATATAAGAGCGGGGCACACAAAATCTCAAAGTGCAATTATCTAAAGAAGCAAGCACACATAATATGGAACAAGCTCAATCACATACGCTGTAAAATCTGCAGAGGCAGATGCGGCACGTAAAGCATTAGAATCCAGGGAACAACTCCACACTGCACCTTTATGTCCTTCAAAGGTCCCAATCCAATCTCCAGTCTCCCCATTTCTCAACATTGGACTAGAATCTGCATTTCAAAGAACTAAATTTGAAAGATTGAAAGTGGAGAATTTTTCCATTTAAGTCACAACCAGCAAGTGCCAAACCATGCTATGAAGAAAGAAACATTTAAGTCAGGTAGACAAATAAAAATTGAACTTGGACCTCAATTTATGGTTAATGAGATTATAAATCAAACCACAGATAGAAAACTCAAACCCAGTCCATATTTTACGAAATGATAACAAAAACCTTTGGTTTTGGTTGACAATTAACAAAAAGAAAATCACCAGTACAAATCAAACACAATTCAACTTCAAAATTGCAGTTGCAGATAACAAAATGAGCATTAACTAAATAATCTTGAAAAAGTGATGACTATATGAGCAATAAAAGACAAACAATTCAAAATTCATGCAATTGAATACAATTTCCCAGCTAACAACAGGCAACAGAAGGAGAAAAAAAAAACACTTAGAAACTAACATTAAATGACTATTTAAGGAAAACCCATTTCAACAAACATGTAATTGCATAAAAATTCAGAACTAAACATAAAAAGAAACAAAACAAAAAGCAAAAATTATACCTTTGCTGGCACCGATGAGAAAAAAACCATCAGGAGTAACAGGACTGTAAAACAAATCCACAACAGGACGTGAATGCCCATGACAAACTAAAGGCACTGCCACTTTCTTCCTATCCATTTCCCACTTAATAAAAACAACAACAGCAAATTCAAAAACAAAAGTACCCACAAACCAAAAACCTAAAACCCTAAAAAGATCAAAACTTTAGGGAAAAGTTACCTTCTTTTTCCCCCCCCTTTTGTTTTATCTGTAATTTTTTTTACCATTTTTTTCACTTTTTTGAACAATTCACTGATACAAAAATCTAAATTCACAATTAAACTACACAACAAAGTCTGTATCAAAAATTTAATTAAGAAAAAAAAAGACTTTTTTTTTTGAATTTTATGTAAAATCTGTAATTTGTGGAGGAATGCTTCCTGTTTCTCGCTGAAGCTATGATTAAATCTTTACAAAAGCTAAGAAAATGTTTTTTCTATGAAAATTGAAGAATTTTTACTAGTAAAAAATTAAAAGAGAAAAATAAAATAAAAATTAAGAATACTAAGATAGAATTATACTACAGATACAATACAGAGCCTGTAAAAAGGGGCTAAAAGCAGAGATGCACATACAGAGAGCTGTGGCTTTATAGTGTTGAATTTTTATTTTTGTTTTTCAATAATGGGGCTGTAGATTTTAAATTTAAAAATTGACCCCATATGTTTCTGAAAGCTTTTATTTTGGCCAGCAGAATAGTTTTATTTTGTTTTGTTTTGTTTTTTTTTTTTTTTTCTGCATAAAAACCCTTATATAGAGGGTGTTTGGTTCAGCTTATTTGAGTAGCTGATAGAGATTTTTCCTCAATCAGCTACATTTTAGGTGTTTGGTAAAATTTTTAAATCCGTAGCTGATAGCTGTTTTTGTCCAAAACAGCTACGGATTTGATAAGCTCTA
>CATIWO010235142.1:0-18182 GCA_949673435.1 Macaranga tanarius | reverse complement strand
TTTTCATGCATTTTGCATCAATTTGCAATTAAGAGCATTGATATATTATTATACCTATAAGCAAACTATTAATTCACTAATTTGTTGAATATGATTTTTGGTGCAGAAAGAATTTACCCAACCCTCAGAAAGGGTAAAATCCGTGGATTTACATCCAACTGAACCATGGTAACAAAATTAAATTCACTTCTTTACAATTATTAATTATTACATATGATTGATTTCACATTAATCTAATATATAGTCCTTGGCATGTAGGATTCTTGTAAGTTTGTATTCAGGAACTATATGTATTTGGAACTACCAGTCACAGGTAAGATACATTATCAACAATTTGAATCTTACTATGTATCCATTTATTTTATGCAAATTGTTGCTAACTCAACATTTGTGCGATTTATTTGCTAGGCCATGGAGAAGTCTGTCAAAGTCACTGAATCCCCAGGTATATAACATTAGTCATTTTTTTGATATTCATAGCTAAATTTTGTAGCTATATGTGTATATTGTTGTAGCGATACTAGCTCGTTAACTCTTAAAAATCAACTGATTGCCTGCCTAACTTTTTAGTGCTTACTATTTTGTTATTTTATTTGTGTAATTCTTCTTCCAGTAAGATCAGCAAAATTCATTCCAAGAAAGCATTGGATTGTTATTGGATCAGATGACAAATGTGTACGCGTATATGATTATGATACAATGAATTTGATCAAAGAATTTGAGGCACATGAAGATTACATTAGGTGTGTATTTGTCCATCCTTCACTTCCTTGTGTATTGTCATCTTCTGATGACAATCGTATAAAGATGTGGAACTGGGAGAAGGACTGGGAGTGCACCCACATTTTTGAAGGGCATTCACATTATGTGATGCAAGGTATCGTTAATCCAAAAGATTCAAATACATTTGCAACTGCATCGCTTGATGGCACCATTAAGGTACGTGTCTTGCTAAAAGCTTTATTTGTTTTTAGTTAGTTAGACATTTGCGGGATCTAAATTCGTAATCTCATGACACTAGGGGTGTAACTAAGTCAAACAGATTCATAAACTATTCAAGATTGACTCCAAAAAAATTTAAAGTCGACTCAATTATAGTATAGTCCAATTTGAACTATGGCTAACGAGTCTAGTTCGACTTGTTTAATACTTGACTGAACAATCTCGCAAGCCTAATTGAATTTGTTTACCATTTTATCTTTTATTATGAAATACTCATATAAATATTTTATAGAATGAAGCCGAGTTTGAGTTTAAATATTTCAAAAAATTCTATAGTTTTATATAATTAATTAAGTCGAACTTAGTATAAAAATTATTTAATTGAGCTGATATTAAATTTGAAAAAAAAAACTAATTAAGTTTGAATCAAATCTCAAACTCTGAATTTTACCGTAGAACTTAATTTGAGTTTAAGTTGTTTCTACATGGCTGGATTACATCCCTAGCAGGAATGTCTTTGGTGCTATTGAACGAAAGCTTATTAGTCCTTCTTTAAATATCTTTTTTTTTTTTTGGTCAGATATGGAATGTTAGCTCCCCTACTCCAATTGCTACACTGGAAGGCCACTCAAAGGGGGTCAATTGTGTTGATTACTTGATCAATGATGATAAACTATATCTGCTAAGTGGTTCTGATGATTACAGTGTTAAGGTTAACAATTCTGCAACTTTTCTACTTCAGCTATTTAGAGATTGTACTTGTTTTCACTTGAAATTTGAAATGCTTTTCTTGTTAAATGCAATGAAAGCAGGTGTGGGATCTTGAAACTAAAAGTTGTGTTCAGACATTAGAAGGCCACACAAACAATGTATGTGCAATTTGTGTCCATCCAGAGTTTCCTATCATAATTACAGGTTCTGAGGATGGTACTATATGTGTCTGGAATGCACAAACTTATAGGTAACTGGTTTTTTTACTTCATTAATCATTTATGCATTATGGGTCTGCATTAGATCATTTTTTTTTATTATGTTTGCACGTAAGAATTTTAGTATCATGTACTTATTGGTTTTGGTACTTTAACAGGCTTGAAAACACATTGAATTATGGCCTTGAAAGAGTCTGGGCTATTGGGTGCAAGACAGGTTCATATAAGTAAGTTCTTTACCAAATCTTCAGTGCATAAGGCTTCTTGTTTTGTGCGAATTGAAGTGAATAATGATATTTTACATTTTCAATTACGTTTTCATGGCAGTAATTTCATTGACTTGACTTTTGTTTACTTGCAGAGTTGCATTTGGTTGTGATAAGGGAAGCATTATGGTCGAAATTAATGGCTCAAATTGAGGAAGGATTAAGTTCACGAGATAATGTTCTTTGCTAACTATTGCTGCAGTGACATGCCTTGAGGAAATAAATTGATATGTGTTAAATGTATTGTATATGATTACCTGTAACTTTGTATTCTTAGTGCCCTGGCTATGTTAAGTTTGCTCAGTAATTTATGTGTGGAATACGATTGTAAAATAAATGAATTAATTATAAAAATAATTTATTTACAAAATCCTTTATTCCAGTGAAGAAATGACTGCATTTTTCCCTTTTAGAATCACAGCAAATTGCAAAAGGCAACTTCATTTTGGCAAATTATAAACTAAACTACAACATAAATGTGCGTGTGTGGCTTTTTAATAGAAATTAGTGTATTAGTATATGGAAATTGGAAAATTGAGAAGTGGGGTCTCAAATGTGAGTCTCTCATTGTGACTCTTCGAGACTTCGCCATTTGGCCAAATTCTTACAGGCAAATGTATTTCATTTATATTGTAAGATCCATTGTACAAGAAAATATTAGGTAAAAAAATTACAAGTATATGGTTTAGGCACCTAGTTTCGCTTTTAATTAGCAATTTCATTAGGGTAGTTGTACTTAGCATTTTCTTCTATATGCCTAGAATCCAAAATAAAATCAAGCAAATCCAATAATTAATATTTCCATATCCATTTTAAAAAAATATCAGTAATAGGTCAATGAACATCTAATTCTCAACAGACAGCTTTGATAGTATTTACAGTTTTGATAGCACGTCTATTTCTTCTAAAGACCACCTAGTAGTTTTGGGAGGTGGTTTTGGCCATTTTTGGCCAAAATCACTTCATCTTTTCTTCTCCTCCTTGTTTTTTGTTCATAAATAAGTTATATATTATAGATCTAAGTTTTTTTGCAGTTATTTCCTCTATCCAGTGAGACTGGTTTGATTTTTTATCTCTGAAAAAGATGCAACAGTTGTCTTCCAGAAGCAAAAGTAACATTGATAAATTAGCAAGCTTGGAGGTAAAGCAAGCTTGGAGGTAAAGCACTCAGGATCAGCCTCTATCACTTCAGATTAGCTCAGCAGGCAAATTGTATTTTCTATTTTTTGTATTTATTATTCAAGTCATTTGTTCCTGACTTGGATTATATGTTTTTTTTTTGCTTTTTTTTTTTTTTTGGGAGCTAGCCATATTATAGTTCCTTTATATATCTATGATGGTATGGTTTTAGAAGTCATCTCCTACCCAAAATCAATTGCTAGGTGTTGGTTTTATGTAGTTCTTTTTTTGAGAACCCCTAAGGTGGTTGTGATTCTTGTTAGTTGGTGTCTCTGATCCTTCTTGTGCAGACAACGAATGGAACAACTGATTATGTCCTTTTATGTAAGTTTGTTCCTTATTGGCACTGTAATTTCCTCTTATAAATGCCACATTCATATTGATAAAAAAAAAAAAAAAAAAAAAAAAAGTAATCGGTCAATGGCTTTGCCAATTCATACTAAAAAAGTACACTACCAAATAAAAAAAAAAGGTCCAAGTGAAAGGAGGCAGAGGACAGAAAAAGCAATGGAAAAGAGAAGAGCTAGCAAACTTGTGCCAATAGGTATGGCAATGATTTTGCTGTCAGCAGTTGCAGTGCATGCTAAAGATTCTGATGACTGCGAGCGAAGATGCCTAATAAAACGTGCTCCTTCAAGAAAACTTAGGTCATTTTGCATAATCTCATGTCGTCAACGTTGCAAGAACAACCCTCCTTCGGAATGTCATCACTTTGATGCTCATAATTATACCTTTGGTTGTGCAATCTCAACATGCGTCAATTTTAACAATGCTATGTTGAATTTATGAATATATAGATAATTTTTTTTTTATTATTTTTATTTTTTTGCGATATGTTAGTTTATTTTAATGGATTCATTAGAATGACTTTCTATTTCCTATGAATATAATATTTTTCACATGCTGTTTTTCTTCTATTATTGCAGATTTTGACAAAGCAGAAAGTTGCATAGATCTATGTTCTACTAGTTGCAGAAAGTCTGAAGCTCCTTGTAGTTGAGCATCTATAGAATATGTGATGATAATTATAATAAAGTTTTTATGCTCATATAATTTTGTGGTGATAAATTATAATCTTTGCATTTCTATTTCTATGAGTTTTCAATAAAATTTTGAATTATTTATTTTGAAATAGTCCATTAAATAAGGTTGGCTCCATTTATACGTTCTGTAATTTACAAATAAGTATCACAAATATAAGGTTCCAGATGCCTTCATAATTTGAAATTAAATGCTTGACGATGCTCAAAATCTGAAACACACCGTCCATCTATGCATTACAAAGAAAAAAAAAATCTGCCAACAATGTTAATGAAACTGCAACTAGTAGTGTTAATGTCCGGTATTAGCTGCATATTATATCATTTTGTAGCTAAAATAGTAAAAATATCTTTAAGCCATCTTATATATCAATTGAATTTTTTGTTAATAATTTAAGAAATACACTATTTCAGAAAAAAATATATTCTAATTGAAAAAAATGAAACACCAATTTCTACCAACTAAAGAAATAATTATTATTGTTGTGATATAATACCATTTTATTGAATAGATGATTTTTATGCATCAGTATTATGAAACATAATCCCTAATAAATTTTCATATAAAGTAATTCTTTTAATAAAAAACAAGATACCACAGCCTTTTGAAAATAAAACACAAAAATTTAAATTACACTATAGTTAATTTGTAAAATTAATTTTTATCTCATTTTAAAAAAAAGACTACCCTTATTATATAATCATCGATATTTAAATTATTTAATCATCCATTAATAAAAAAATCCTCAAATATAATAAATGATGTATTCATAAGCAAATTTCTAACATCAATTTATAATGCTTTAAAATTAAAATTAATAAAAACAAAAACATTCATTCTTCACCAAAAAAAAATTTGCCACATCAGGCCATAGTCATACGTGGACTCACAGTGCCAGAGTGGCAAGCAGATCAACAGCCACATCATCACCCCCACCTTAAAAACTATATCCTACTACATCACACACTAGATCCCCACCCCACCCAACCCAACCAGTGGCATTTCCCGTAAATTATCTCCCTTAATTACAAAGCATATATTTTTTTTTCCCCTTTCTCGCATCATAATAACTGAGAGACTACTCTCTGCTAATTACAAAAACACCCAAACTTCCCTTCTCTTCAAAATCTCTCTTTTCCATCACACCTTCTGATCACCTGAATCTCTAGCTATCACGATCTGCCAAAATGGTGAGTTTCATGATCTCCTCCTGTCGTTTCATTACCTACTCGTTGCCGTTTCGATGATTAATTCTTGTGTAGTTCTTTTATAGCTTAGATCTGATTTAAATCTGCATTGATTTCATACTGTTACGTGTAATTACGCAGCTGATTGTATTGATTTCTAGCCTCTAATCGTATGATTGCTTACTTCTCTGTTCAATGTGCGCGTTTGTTAATCGGTTGTTCTCCGTTTGGCTGCGGAGACTCATTTCGCGTGTTTTCGGAGTTGTTTATGCGTGTGAGTGTGTGTTTTTTAATTTGTAATCAAACGGAGTGATATGGATTTGAATTCTCGTGAGATCTGGTGTTTGTTTGTTGCGCCAATTCAAAGTTTAGCTTTTTGAGTGAATTTTGGAGGTGTATTTGGTTGCTGGTTAAGTGATGTTGTTAATGTGAGATCTGGTGTTTGATTTTGGAACTAATATTTTTGTTTTGTTTTTGGTGTTAACAGCCTCTCAGACTCGAAATTAAGGTATTAATCTTACATTTTGTTTAAATTGGGTTTTGTATTTTTGTGGAGTAGATCTCATTTGTAGATATTGTGTGTTATGTTTTTGTATCAGAGGAAACTTGCTCAAAGATCAGAGAGAGTAAAATCTGTCGATCTACATCCCACTGAACCATGGTAAACTTGCATTTTCTGTTATTTGAGAGCATATAGAAATGACTTTTTATTGGGTGCAATGTATTAGGAAGAGAAAGTCGATTCAGAAGTTTGGTATTAATGGAGATGCTAACTTTTTTTAAATGATTGTTACTGCAGGATTCTAGTGAGTCTGTATTCAGGGACTGTTTGTATCTGGAACTACCAGTCACAGGTACACAAATGTTTAATAATT
Source organism: Macaranga tanarius (assembly GCA_949673435.1). Taxonomy (NCBI): domain Eukaryota; kingdom Viridiplantae; phylum Streptophyta; class Magnoliopsida; order Malpighiales; family Euphorbiaceae; genus Macaranga; species Macaranga tanarius. The sequence goes on along the minus strand of CATIWO010235142.1, from coordinate 11,763 downwards.
GAAAAGGAAGGAAAAAAAAAGGGGAATTTGAACTAGTGTAGTGCTGTCATGTCTTGTGATTTTCTGTTGCATTGTTTGCATTTCCATGATTAAAAAGCTGCCTATAAAATTGAAAACCAGGATTTAAACAATCACTTTTAATACGCCTTGTCAATGAAATGGGAATGGCAAGAGACTTCAATGTTAAAACCATTAGTTTTCATGAGTTCTATCATTATGAATACATCTTACCTCTGAAATGGAATAGCAATAGGTTTCAATTAACATTGATCACGTGTGTTGTCCTCAGAGCTGTTTTGCAAGTTTCAACGTCTTATTTACTTATTCCATAAAAGGGAGGCTAAGAAAGAGGCTGATATTATGGTTTATTGAGCTTTGTTGCATACTGCAAGTAGAGTTATTAAAGACATCTGGCTGGGGATGAGAAAATAACTATATAGTTTGGCCCTTAAGTCTGTGGGTTCATGTAAGATTGGCCATTAGAATTAGGTTTTGCTAGTTCAGAAAAGTGGTAATTAATTTGGAGCAAGAGAATCTGCAATATGATCGAATTACAACGTGCCAGAAATGATAGTTTTGTAATATCCGGCAGATGAGTTATAGTTATGTGATTAGGTTTACAATATCCTTTAATGGCATTTGAAGTTGGTTACAACCTGAATTGGTCTTTAGTGATTTGCAGAAGGTACAATGAGTTAGGTTTCTCATATTTTGAGGGATTCTACTGTCTTTGAGTTACGAACCCCCTTGACAATTGCGATTCTGTGTGATGAAATCAGAGAACAAAGATCATGTGGCGGCGTATCTAAATTTGCTCTACATCTAGTAATTGTGGGACCCTGACTGAATCTTTATCTGCTAAGACCAAGAAAAGAAGTTTGTTTGTAAAATGTTTTCAATTTTAGCTTAGTTGGAGAAATAAGATTAGCTAAACGAGAGAACATTTCAGGTTTCCTGTTATTTTTAGTGTTATGATTTTATTGATAATGTTTGGAGTTGTAGCTTTCTCTCTCCCCTCCTCAGTACATCTGTACAAGTAAAGTTTCTTTGAAGATTTACTTTTTTAATTCTAATGCACCTCTTCTTGATCTTCTTCCAGACTATGGCAAAATCTTTTGAGGCCACTGAGTTACCAGGTATAGATAGTAGTCCTGTTTTCCTGTGAGGTTCTATGAAAATGTTTCTGTTTGTGCCATTTTTTCTCACGATAATATGTCTGCTAAGGTCTACATTATGTGATCTGCAGTTAGGTCAGCTAAGTTTATTGCACGAAAGCAGTGGGTTGTTGCTGGGGCCGATGACATGTTTATCCGTGTGTACAACTACAATACAATGGATAAGATTAAAGTGTTTGAGGCACACACAGATTACATTAGATGTGTGGCTGTCCATCCCACCCTGCCGTATGTGCTGTCATCATCTGATGATATGCTCATCAAGCTTTGGGATTGGGAGAAGGGTTGGGTGTGTACTCAGATATTTGAGGGACATTCCCATTATGTGATGCAAGTGACATTTAATCCAAAAGACACAAATACTTTTGCAAGCGCATCCCTTGATCGCACCATAAAGGTTTGAAGCTTGTTTTTTTGTTGGTATTTTTTTTAATGGATTTTGTATTTTATCTAGCATACTCATAATGTTTTATTTTTAAAAACCCCATCAGATTTGGAATCTTGGCTCTCCAGATCCAAATTTTACTCTGGATGCTCATCAGAAAGGAGTGAATTGTGTTGATTACTTTACTGGTGGTGATAAGCCTTATTTAATAACTGGTTCTGATGATCACACTGCTAAGGTCTTCCCTCAACTTATTTCTTTTAGTTGTTCAACCCTTTTTTTTTTGTGCTGTACAAACATACCTTGATTCTGGTATATCAAAAAATAATTCCTTTATGGGCAGGTGTGGGATTATCAAACCAAAAGTTGTGTCCAAACGCTAGAAGGCCATACTCACAATGTATCTGCTGTATGCTTCCATCCAGAACTTCCTATAATAATCACTGGTTCTGAGGATGGGACAGTTCGCTTATGGCATTCAACAACTTACAGGTGATTATAGTTTTGTGGCTGTTCTTGGCCCTTTCTTTGTGTAATAGAATGAAACTGGATTTAACTTTTACATTCAATACTGGTAGCAAATTTCGTTCGACTTCCCCTACATGCTGAACAAGATATAGAAAATAGTTGTGTATGTAGAAAATATTCCAGCCATTTCCTTTTCATTTATATTTATGGTTCATATGGTAGTCAGCTAGCTGCATCTTTTAATTCTAGTCACGTGCGTGGTTGTGTGATGATCAACTTGCATGCTTGATCCAGCTATAATTCTGAATTTCAGTTGAAGCATTAATTTTTCTCACTGGATGAGTCTAGGATTTGGGACAGATTTTTGAAAGAAAAGCATATACTTTTTTCTTGTTTATGTTTGTTTCTCTCCTCATCTTCCTCTCCATATTTTGTAAACCCGTCTTTTATCTGAATCTGTCGTATGATAATGAATCATTGAGTTTGCTTTTTTTTTTTTTTCCTTGAATTTTCAGACTTGAAATTTATTGTATTGAATTACAGGCTTGAGAACACATTGAATTATGGTCTTGAAAGAGTTTGGGCCATTGGATACATGAAAGGCTCACGCCGGTAAGTGCCTTGGGTACTGCTGTACTAAAATTACTACATAGGCAGCACTTTTTATTTTTACTGTTGCCATTTTTATCATTGTAGTATCAATGCTATGCCATTTTTATCTTTGTTTTTGTTTATTATGACCAAAACTAGGATGGTTAAAAATCTATCTGTGCAGTATTGTGATTGGTTATGATGAAGGAACCATTATGGTCAAAATTGGACGAGAAGAACCTGTGGCCAGTATGGATAACAGTGGAAAGATTATATGGGCCAAACACAATGAGATTCAAACTGTGAACATTAAGAGTGTGGGAGCAGATTTTGAGGTTTGGACTCTAGTAAACCTGTTCTGGTGTTGCTACTTGACATTAGACCCTGAATGAAGTTTTTTGTTGTACTTAATTGACATGGCAAGTTTCTTTTTGTTTTTCTGACTTAGGCTACTGACGGAGAAAGATTGCCTTTGGCTGTGAAGGAGTTGGGAACATGTGATCTTTATCCTCAAGTGAGTGAATATTTTTGTGGCCTCATTTCATGAAATATTTAGTTTGCAATGTCTTTTTCTACACCTTGCAATGCTTGTGGTAATAGTGGCTGCATCTTGGCCATTACATATAACTGTACGTATTACATGCATTTACATCTAAATGATTTTTAGTATGATCTATTTGCATAAATGGTGTTCACTCTAGAAGAGTCGAATGTTTGCTACATTTAAGCCAGTTCTGCTGTTGTGGAGGTTTGAATTAGATTCTCCTTTTTTTCTCTTTCAGGGAAGAAAATGATAAGGAAGCAGCCATCTTTTTTTAGGCATTAGAAGATTATAAATCTGCATGTATAAGTTCCTTGAAATATATCATGTTCCTCATTTATTGGTTAAACTATTTTGTGCATGTAAACTTGTTTTAGAAGAGAGAATGCCAAGAACTACAGATAGAACTTAGATTTAGCGGTATGAACAAGGAGGTGTGATGTGGAGGATCATTGTGCTAAAAGAGTGCTGATGATATGATGAAGATACTGATGGTAGATGAACCCATGGGTGTTCATTCATTTGCAAAGTTATACATAAAACTTTATAGAATGATAACTTGTTAACCTACACTGGCTTTAAATGTTCTAATCTCTGGGTGTGTTCATGTGCATTGCGTGGGTGACCTATTTTCATTTCATTTTTTCCCCAGAGTTTGAAGCACAATCCTAATGGGAGATTTGTTGTTGTCTGTGGAGATGGTGAGTACATCATATATACAGCCTTAGCATGGAGAAACAGATCATTTGGCTCAGCATTGGAATTTGTTTGGTCATCGGATGGAGAATATGCTGTCCGGGAAAGCACATCAAAGATTAAAATTTTCAGTAAAAATTTCCAGGTTTGTGATCTTCTGTGTTGTATATTTTCTTGGGCTTTTGTTTATTTGGAAGATGCTGGAAGGAACAACTAGTTCTTTGTCAATTATGAGTTACAAAAAGCATTTTTTTTCCCCTTGATGGCTGTACCAGTGAAAACCCTCATCTGAAATTTCATTTGCTCTTTAGGCTAATTTCCAAATGACAGACATTTAAGCCTATAACACTTGTATTTGCAGTTGTTCATCATGTGCTTGGTTATCTTCTTGTTTCTAATTCTTGGCAGCTGACAGAAATCTTATCCTGGATCAATTTCATGATTTCACTCAACTTATAAATTTTTCACATGCATGTGAGCGAAATTTGAAGTTAAAACGAAGTTAATTTATTTCAGGAAAAGAAGAGTGTTCGACCAACATTTTCTGCTGAGCGTATTTATGGAGGAACTTTGTTGGCAATGTGTGCAAATGACTTCATTTGTTTTTATGATTGGGCTGAGTGCAGGTTGATTAGGAGGATTGATGTTACTGTAAAGGTAGGCAAAAACTTTTTCTATCTTTCTGAATTTATTGTTTGCGAGTTTATCCAAATTTTTCTTCTCATGGGATTGACTTTGTTCCTTGTTTTTCCAAATATTTCAGAATCTTTACTGGGCTGATAGTGGTGATTTGGTGGCAATTGCTAGTGACACATCATTCTACATTCTCAAATACAATGTAAAGTTCCATGGTGGTGTTTTTCTTTGAGGACATATGAGTTGTCCTTGAGCTTGTTTATGGTCTTAATTTAATGCATCTCATATAAGAGTTCATGTTTAATGTTACAGCGCGACATGGTTTCATCTTATTTAGACAGCGGGAGCCCTGTGGATGAACAAGGCGTTGAGGATGCCTTTGAGCTTCTCCACGAAACCAATGAGCGTGTCAGGACTGGTTTATGGGTTGGGGATTGCTTTATTTACAACAACTCCTCCTGGAGGCTTAATTATTGTGTTGGAGGAGAGGTATTTTGCTTGCTTCATTATTGGTCTAAATGTTCTTGTGTACCTGGACACTAGTTCGTTTACTGGATTTAGTTTTTAGAAAGCTAATGCTATTGTTTTAGGTAACCACAATGTATCATCTGGACCGGCCTATGTACTTGTTGGGCTATCTTGCTAGTCAAAGTCGGGTGTATCTAATAGACAAAGAATTCAAGTAAGTCGATTCTGGTTATCTGTTTTTTGAAGTTAAACAGTGTATGCAAATGTTGTCATTATTAACCTTTGCTTATGAATTGTTTCTTGTCATGCAGTGTTATGGGTTACACTTTACTTCTTAGCTTAATTGAGTACAAGACTCTTGTGATGCGTGGAGACCTGGAAAGAGCCAATGAAATTTTGCCTTCAATTCCTAAAGAGCATCATAATAGGTACATAACACCTTTTCCCGTCATCAAGCAATGGCAAGTGGATATCTAGGCTTTGGTTTTATGAAAAATGAGCGTGCTTGTATGAGTGGCAGTTGGAAATCACTGTGCATTGGTTGGTCAATATCCAACTATATAATTCCTGTGAAAATTTCAGTGGAAATTAGTCCATTAGCTATATTTTCTTTATCAACATCTCACCACTAAGCTTTTTCGTAATTTTGATTCCAAGACATGCACTATTCTGTTGATTTTACAGATTGGGGTCTCTTTCAGAAATCATATGAAAATTTATTATGTTAGCATTATTATTTGGTTCATGACCAGATTTTTCCTGGAGAATGAAAATTATGATGCTCTTTTTTCTCAACTCAATTTATAAATTAAGATGAGCAATCCATGCTTTGCTTTTATATGCTTTGAACATATTTGCAATTTGACAAGTAAGAGATTAACATAAAATTACATAACTGGTATCCTTGACCATTGAAATGTATTTATCTTTCCTAAATGTTATCTTGGAATATAGAGTACTGTAGTATCTCATATATATTTGTCACATAAAGAATTAAGCACTGATGTTTGTGTATTGAAATTATTTCTGAAGTGTGACTTGCTTTGATTGCTAGTGTGGCTCGTTTCTTGGAATCTCGTGGTATGATAGAAAATGCTCTGGAGATAGCTACAGATCCTGATTACAAATTTGAGCTAGCCATACAGCTTGGCAGACTGGAGATTGCTAAGGTATGTTCAACCATTCATCTTGTTTGTAATGGGAGTTTTTGGTTGGCTCACCTTTTAATTTTTTCTTGATGAATTAGCAATTTTGTTTCTACTATAAATACTATTCTTTCTGTTGAAGGAAATTGCCATCGATGTGCAAAGTGAATCAAAATGGAAGCAGTTGGGAGAATTAGCTATGTCTACCGGAAAGGTATTGTATCATGCTGCAGTAATTTTAATGTCTGATTGGACTGTGGACTTTACTATTGTAAATAGTTTTTTGTGTAACAGTTTCTGGTTATCTTGGGGTGGCAACTTGAATTTTAAGTGAATTACTTCTTGAAAGGATTGAATTCTAAGTTTCTTGAAATAAACTATAAACGTTTCTCTTTTATTTTCTAGGTTTTCATCAATGACTCAATCTTGTAGATTTTAGCAGATTTAATCTGGCAACAAGAACAACTAATTAGTTTGTTAGGTGCTTAATTCTTGTTATTTCATTTGCTGGTTCTTCTAATTTAAGCTTTAATTTTTAGATTTTCTGCATATTTGATCCCTAGATCCAATTGCAGTGAGCATTCTTATTTTTGTATGGCCACTCAAATAATTTTGTATCTTACACTGACTTGTGTGATTGCAGTTAGAAATGGCTGAGGAATGTATGAAGTATGCAACAGATTTGAGCGGTTTGTTGCTTTTATATTCCTCTCTAGGGGATGCTGAAGGGATTTCAAAACTAGCATCTCTAGCAAAAGAGCAAGGGAAGAACAATGTTGCATTCCTCTGTTTGTTTATGTTGGGTAAATTGGAAGATTGCCTCCAGCTTTTAGTGGAAAGGTAGTTTTTGATTCCAATAGCTTCAACATGATGACACAGATTGATGCAATTGTACTTTTAGATAATGAAGTATTCTTCTTACAGCAATCGGATACCTGAGGCTGCTTTAATGGCTCGATCCTATCTTCCAAGCAAGGTTCCAGAGATTGTAGCAATTTGGAGAAAAGATCTAAACAAGGTATCTTGTTCAGGTGTTTCTGGTTTGGTTATAATATCCTTGGCTCATGGAATGTAGTGATGTCTTGTTTTGTGTAGAAATTTTCAAGTAAGTGAATTCAGTTTCTTACTGTCAGTTGAATAGAATTTTCCTTAGTCGGTTGAATAGAATTTTCCTTAGTCGGTTGAATAGAATTTTCCTTAGTTTCAAATAGCCTTGAATGGATGATGCAAATTAATGGAACTTTTAGCCAGGTGGTGATTCCTTTATCCTGGAGGCTAAAAAACTGATACTGCAATCCATTTTGTTTTACAGGTTAACCCAAAAGCTGCAGAATCTTTGGCTGATCCTGATGAGTATCCAAATTTGTTTGATGATTGGCAAGTTGCTCTGTCTGTTGAATCAAGAGTTGCAGAGACAAGGTAATACTGCAGGTTCATATGTTTTCAGGCTTATTTTGTATAGGCAAACATTTTGTTCTGATGTATATAACAAATGACCAAATAAGTTTTGTATTGAGCACAAGTCTCAGCCCTTTTTTCTTGTGTACTAGGCTTGTTGTTTTAGTATGTACATTCTTACCAAAGACAGCTAATAGATTCCCATTGTGGTCAATCATAATAACCCTAACACTTGCTAGCTGAGTAAATTACATGGATTAACTGGTTATCTTTTATGGTGTTCTGAAGTATTTCATTTATTTTTCTCTGATTATTGCTTTGTAGGGGTGTTTATCCTCCAGCAGAGGAATATTTAAACCATGCTGACAGATCTCACATAACTCTTGTGGAGGCTTTCAGAAACATGCAAGTAGAAGAACCTCTTGAAAATGGAGACTATGATCACGACGTATGTACTGCCTCCAGTTTTTCTTTTGCTTTCACATTATTATTTACAATTTACAAAAACAGGAAAAAGAATTGTACTTGTAAGCAAATGTGTATTTCAAATTCATCTGTTGAAATCCAATTAGTTACTGATAAGAATAGTGTGCTAAGAGGTGATGGGTTACTTTCCTTTCTAGATAATCAGTGTATGAAGCTTAGTCAATTTTAAAATGGTCAGAACTGTTAAAGAGTTCAAGGTTCTAGCAGCCTAAATTAGATGTACTATGATTTACCATATCTTTTTTGGTCATCTTCTTTCTTCGTTGTGTAAGTAGGTTTTTTTTTTCTTATGCAGGCTGCAGAGCAAAATGGAGATGAGCAGATAACAGAGGAACACAATGGAGAAGAAGGGAGCCAAGAGGAAGCTGTTGTGGTGGATGCTGATTCTACGGATGGTGCAGTACTTGTCAATGGAAATGAGGCTGAGGAAGAGTGGGGTACGAATAATGAAGGAACCCCGTCAGTCTAAAAGCAGTTGGTTGGGGCAGTGTGAAAATCCAAATTTTGTCTCTGGTGATTAATTGATTCTAAAGTGCCATCTATAACTCACCTTTCCACAAGTTATTTTTACTATTACTACTACTACTGGCAGCGACTGGCACATATGCCATTTAGTGTTTTCATAAAATACAAATCTAAGTTAATAGTAAGAAATTTTTATTTTTAACTAATGATATGGCACCTAGTTACTATTAACATTTGTCTAGGAGGAATTGGACATGACTATTTTATGTCCTTTCCTTTGTTTTTTGTTCGCTCTAATTTCATACTTATACAAGTATAATAGTTTTATGTCAGTTCTATTCTCTTTAGCAGCTTTTTTAAAAATCTTTGTGGAAAGTATCGTACAATTTGTTTACTATTTCCAAATTAGAACTCTGTTTTCTTATTCGTTCTAAATAATAAAAATAAATAGATTTTTTTTTTGATATCTGTGCTGTTTTGATTTATTAGTTTAATATAGATTAATACCAACTATAAAATTTCTTTTCTTTACTTCTTGGTATTTGTAACATCTTGATTCTTACTTTCTTTATCTCACTTTTGTTGGCAGTGCTTACGCCACATAATTAGGTTATCTTGAAGACAATTGGTTCCAGTTGTGTTAGTCCCTTACTTAAGGTGAGAAAAGCTACCTTAGAAATGATGGCTAGGTTTATGTTGTGAGGAGCACAGTTTGATTTGAGCATCAGTGCATGCAACTATTCTGTATTTGTTGGAAAACACTGGAGAAATTCAACAGGAAGTGAGATACATGAAGGTTGGACTTGCGAACGTCATATGATTGGAATTTTGTATACTTTAGATGTGACTTGCAATGATTATGCTGTGCATGGAGCACTTTAGTCCCATTTGTACCTGAAATGGATTTGTATTTTACAGTTAGCCATAAGTGTCCGGTCTGACTTGGGTGCACACATAAATAGGGCTGACAATAAAAGTTTTGTAGAGCATGGATTGAATTTATAAGTTCTGTTTTTGGTTGATTTTGTTCATTATATAATGAAATATTTTAGAATGCACTTGAAAAGCTGTGTTTTTGAATCGTTGCTTTTCTTCTTCTTTTTTTCCCTCCTTTCTTCTTCTGTTCATAACTCTCAGGTTTCCTTGCTGGAGGCTAAAAGGATGTCATCTAGGAATCAATTGTCTCTTGCCAGGTGGTGTGGCTATGTAGCGCCGTAAATTTTTCTCCATGGAGCATTTAGTAGAAAACAATCCTTTTTTCTAGTCGACACTTGTATTTGTGTTTTAGCATATTCTTTGAGGCCTTTATATCACCAGTGTCCTGTGCCATTGTAGAAAATTGAATTAGCAATGGTTTACTCTCTTTTTTTTCCCCTCCAGACTTTAGCTATTTAATTTACCTCGATATTCTTTGGGCCTTATACATAGCTTGTTATGGGAATTTTTCCATATGTATCTTGTTTTGTTCTGTAAACAGTTTCAACAATTTGGTTGTACTGGTACATTGAGTGTGATGCCACCACTCGATGCTTGTTAAAATTGCACTAATAAGGATTTTACTGTTATCACGGATGAAGACTCTGGACTAGCTCCTGCTACCTAACCGTGGATGTGAAAAATAGAACCCTATTGTCTTTCCACTGGTGGAATGGGCTTCTGGTTGTGTGATATTGTAGCAAGAAATGGTCAGGTTCATACATGAAATGGCTCGTTAAAGTGCATTCCAAAATTTGGGTATGCAGGATAATGTGTTGTTGGAACCAATATTGAAAAGAAAAAAAGTAATCTCAAAATGGTGGTTGCGGATTTCGTGTAGTTTTATTATGATATAGATATATCTGCATGTCAAAGCATTACTTGCCCGTGTAAAGGGGGAGGTCGAAGAACGTGTAATCTTTCTACAAACTTATTTTATGCAACTGATAATTTGTGTGGAGCAAAAGCCAAGTAGCCAACCCCAAAAAGGGATTCAATTTTCTAACAAAGTAGATGAAATATATATATATTAAATACATTAATTAAAAAAATCTGTGAATGATGCTCACATAAATGTGAAATATCTGATGAATCATCTACCACTTTGTCTTGAGATCATTAAATGTAAAGGGAATTTCTATCCTACTCCTATCAATTCGCATAAATTGTTGTATGTACTTTAAGGAAAAATATATATATATAACATCATTTTATCATTCTAACTAATAAAATTTATTTATGTTTCAAAACTCTATAAGCTAAATGCTTATTTAAATATTTATTAATTAGATAAATTTTAATTTATTATATAATTGATTCCGTTTTTTTATTATTACATATATTTTTATTATTATTTTTTGTAATTTCCCATTTTAATCCACAGTTAACATTTTAATTATTTAAAATAATAAAAATGCAAAATTAAATATATAAAATAATTTTTAAAAAAATGTCTGCCAATTCCACGAAAGTAAGGCAAGCAGAGCTAAAAAGGTCACAAATCCATTCGTCATTAACAGCACCATACATGCTCTGGCATTAAAAGGGACCCTTTCTCTGCCCTCTGTCCCTCTAAGCTGGAAAAGAATATATAAAAGGGATAATGATGATCCCACAGGTCCTATAAATATTTTTAATTTGTAATTAAATTTTATTTTTTTTAATTGAGTCCTCCAAGTTTGTAAAGTGTTGCTCGTTTAGTCCTGTTCTGTTAGAAAACGGAATAGAACTAACGAGCAACACTTTAAAAACTGGAGGACTCAATCAAAAAAAAAAAATTTATAACTTATTGAAATTTTTGAAAACTTATAGGATTTGTGAGGTCATTATCCCTTTTTGTTCCGTTATTTCAAATGGAATAAGCTCACATGTCTTTGAAGTTTTGTTTTTTTTTTCTTCGATTTTGTTGTTGTGTAATGTTTTAGTGAAGATGAATTTTGATAATCATTTTCATTTGGGAACTTTTTTTTATTCTTTTTGCAGTTAATTAGAGAAATTTTAATAAAATTGTGGTGTCTTTGAGGTTGATTTTAGTGTTAGAGATACATATGATTTTAGTGTTAAAAATATTGTTTAGTTGTGGGTATGTACTATAAACAGAATCAATGTTCCAGAACTGCACCATAAAGGATCATTATCATCTATATCATTAAAGTAGGTTTGCATTTTATCTCAGTTTGATTGATGTATATATGTAACACCCGCATTTTCATATGCATTGTATATGCATTATATTATTGCAATATATTCAGTAGAGTTTGGAGTTTGCATATAAGTGAGTGTGTGCTTTTGGTAGAAAGGGGCTTATGTGTAATAAAAGTTTTGGACTATTTT
>CATIWO010235107.1:0-13438 GCA_949673435.1 Macaranga tanarius | reverse complement strand
GGAATTAAAAGGCATTAGGTTGGTGAGAGCCGGTAAACTTAATGTTAATTAATCTCTAATTAATTATCGGTTTGTATGAGAGGAAAATCTATAGTTTCTAAGATCCCTTCAAAATGAATTAGAACTAGTGTAAACCTAGTTCTGTAATCAATCCTTTGAAATGGTCTAATTGAGAATAAGAACCCTAGCTTTTAAACTTGCATTGAATTTTTGTTTTTACTTTTCTTAATTAAGTTTTGTTCCTTTGAAATTCCAAACTCTATTTCATTATCTAAACAATCAAACGTTGTGAGTATTGCAATATTCAACCTACAATCTCTATGGGACGATATCTTTATTTACTACTTGATACGATTTTGTGCGCTTGCGGATTACACACATCAAGTTTTTTGGCACCATTGTTGGGGATTGGCAAAGGATTGATATTGTAAGAAAATTATGTTGCTTGATTTAGACGTTATTTTTAATTTTGTTCTTAATTGTGGTATTGTAGGAATTTGTGTTGTTTGATGCACACATGGAGTGCAAGCAAACAAGGACTTGAATTGATACCACTTAATTTGGAGTTAGAAAAGATAGTTCGTGAGAAAAAGAAACAAACAATCATATCTCGACAATCACCAAGCAAAATGGACTTAGAAGATGATGCAAGGAATGACCCACCGAGACAACAAGTGCTTCAAAATCCCTAGAATGGCCAGAGAACTGTGTGAGATTTTGTGATCCCTAATGTGCAAGGTCAGCAATTGTGATGCCGGCGGTAGCAGCAAACAACTTTGAAATCAAACCGGAAATGATCCAGATGATCCAAAACTCACCATTCAATGGGCTGCCACATGAGGATCCATTTGGACATATGTCTAGATTCTTGGAGTATTGTTCTACCTTCAAGATGAATGGAGTACAACCTGATGCAATTTGGTTGATTCTCTTTCCATTTTCCCTAATGGATAGAGCAAAGAGATGGTTTACAAGTTTGTTAGCCAACTCCGTCAACACTTGGCAAGAGCTTTACACTGCCTTTTTCAACAAATACTTACCACCTGCAAAAGTGTTAAGGATCAGAAATGAGATTAACTTTTTATTTCAAAGAGATGATGAAACATTTTATGAATGATGGGAAAGATTCAAAGACCTTCAGAAGTAATGTTCACCTCAATTGATTCCTGCATGGGATTTGGTACAATCAATCTATAAAGGAGTCAATCATGTAGTTAGAGTCAACATTAATGCAGCAGCTGGAGGTACTATCATGTCAAAGACACCAAAAGATGCCTTGGATCTCTTTGAAGAAATGGCTAATGCACAAAGTTTGTGGTCCAATGAGAAGACCATTACAAATAAGGCTGGAGCCATATAAGTGGATAGTTTAACCATGTTGAATGCAAAGCTTTATGCTTTGACAAAAAAGGATGGGCAAGGTGAATGTGAATGTAGTGTCTACATTGTCTTCCTCATGTGAACTATGCCAAGGAGGTCATCCTATAATAGAATGTCAAATGATGCAAGGAATGTCTACTATAGAGGGAGTAAACTATGTGGGCAACTTCAAAAGACCTCATAACGAAGTCTATGAAAATACCTACAATCCAAGTTGGAGGAATCATCCAAACTTCTCTTGGAGCAATTAAGGAAACAACAAGTGGAGACCACAAGCACCACAAGGATTTGGAGGACAGAATGTGTAGCAACCTCAACCTCAGTTTAACCAAGACAAAGGTTCATACTCTAGGAGTTTAATGGAAAGCAAGATGGAGAAATTCATGGATATAATATCATCAAAGATGAGCCAGCAAGATGAATCTCAAAAGAGGATGGAGCAAATGATCTGAAATCACTCTTCTTCTATTCATAATCTAGAAGTGCAAATGGGGCAGCTAGCAAATTCCTTAGCAATAAGGAATCAAGGTGCATTACCGAGCAATATGGAGAACAATCCAAAAGAGCAAGTAAAGGCTATCACCTTGAGAAGTGGTACGGAAGGCAATAATAGAGTGTGAAGAAAAGAAGAATGAAGGAGAGAAAGAATAGGATGATGAAAGGGCTGAGACTCCATAAGAACTAGAAGTGAAGGAAGAGAACAAAGATAAAGCGAAGCCGAAAGCACCACCAATTCAACCTTATGAATCTCCAGTACCATATCCGTAAAGGTTGAAGAAAAAGGAGCATGACCAGCAGTTTATAAAGTTTTTGGAAAGATTCAAGACACTACACATCAACATGCCTTTGGTGGAATGTCTAGCTCAAATGCCAAAATATGCAAAGTTCTTGAAGGAGCTGATTTCTAACAAGATAAAGTTGTAGGAGTGATGAGTGTGAAATATGCATGTGTTTAGTACTTTATTTTATTGCATATTTAGTTTAGAATTACATTATTTAGTTAGTTTTTAGTTAATTTAGTTATTTTTGTCATTTTACTTTAATTTAAGTGTTTTTGTGTTAAATAGGTGCATTTGAGAAGAAATGAAGATAGGGCTTGAAGATAAGGATAAGATTGAAGCTTAAATTGGAAATTATCTTTGCAACAGTGCACATGGCCATGCGCACGCCCATGTTCCAGTGTGCGTGCCCATGCTTGAATTGAAGAGGAATTAGTCAACAGTGCACATGGCCATGCGCACACCCATTTGTCAGCACATGCCCAAGCGTATGGCCATGCCTGAATTGGAGATTTCAGAGTTGTTTTGATGCATTGGCATATCCAAATGATGCATACCTGTGCATAATGATGTGGCAGCCATTTAAAAGTAGATGTTTAGCTAGAGTTTGGTTAGATAAGAGCTCATCTTTTAGGCTTATAATTAGATAGAGTTGGATAGGGTTAGATGACATTTTCTCACTAGGAGACTTGGTCCTTTAAATAGAACTTTATGTTTTTCATTAAAAAAAGAGTTTTTATTCTCCTTAGTTTAGTTCTAGTTTTAGTTTTCTTATTCTTTTGTTCTTCAAAATATATTTTGTTTTATTTTGTTTAGTAGAGGAGATACTTGGCTTGAAGTTAGAAGAGCAAGGCTTCCTTACATCGTTTGGAAGGGGGTTTTTCTTGTATCTCACTTTTATTTAATTATATTCATAATGATTTCTGCTTCTTCTTTATTTTATTTTAGTTTTAACATAAGTAGCTAAATCCTTTTTAGGGTTCTTATTCTAAATTGACCATGTCTTTATTGTGATTCATACTAGGTTACTAGATCTATTTCATTGGTTGTTGTTGAGCTTAATGTCATTTTAGGACTGATCACCCTAGAATAGAATTGACACTATGGGCTTAATCGAGAGATAGGTTCTGTAAGAAATGGCAATGACCTATTGATTGCTTAGTTAGTTGAGAGACAATTAAGTGAATCAATATTGATTTAAAGGTTGTGTTTAAAATTAGAATTAAAAGGCATTAGGTTGGTGAAAGCCGGTGAACTTAGTATTGATTAATCTCTAATTAATTATAGTTTTGTCTAAGAGGAAAATCTATAATTTTTAAGATCCCTTCAAAATGAATTAGAACTAGTGTAGACCTAATTATGTAATCAATTCCTTGAAATAGTCTAATTGAGAATAAGAACCCTATCTTTGAATATTTGTTAAATTCGAATTTTACTTTTGTTGTTTGGTTTTAGTTTTTAAAAGAAATTTGAATTTTACTTCATTGTCTAAACAAATAAACATAGTAAGTATTGTAGTATTAAATCTCCAATCTTTATGGGATGATGTCTTAATTTACTACTTGATATGATTTTGTACGCTTTCGGATTAGTACACATCAAGTTTTTGGCACCGTTGCTGGGGATTGGCAAAGGATTGATATTGTAAAAAAATTGTGTTGTTTGATTTAGACATTATTTTAAATTTTGGTTTGAATTGTGGTATTGCAGGAATTTGTGTTGTTTGATACCCACACAAACTGAAAGAAAATAAGAACTTGAGTTGATACCACTTGATTTGGAGCTAGAAAAAATAGTTTGTGAGAAAAAGAAACAAACAATTATATCTCGACAATCACCAAGCAAAGTGGAATTAGGAGATGATATGAATAACCCACTGAGACAACCAGTTCTTCAAAATCCTCAAAATGGTCAGAGAACCATGCGAGATTTTATGAGTCCTAATGTGCAAGGTGATCAGACACTAATAGTAAGGCCGGCAGTAGCAGCAAATAACTTTGAGATCAAGCCGGCTATGATTCAAATGATCTAAAACTCACCGTTAAATGGGCTACCACACGAGGATCCACTTGGTCATATGTCTAAATTCTTAAAGTACTGTTCTACCTTCAACATGAATGGAGGGTAGCCTGATGCAATCCGGTTAATCCTCTTTCCATTTTCACTGATAGATAGAGCAAAGAGATGGTTTACAAGTTTGTCACCCAACTCCATTAACACTTGGCAAGAACTTTACACTACCTTTTTCAACAAATACTTACCACCTGCAAAAGTATTGAGGATCAGAAATGAGATTAAATCATTCTTTCAAATAGATGATGAAACATTCTATGAGTGCTGGGAAAGATTCAAAGACCTTCAGAAGCAGTGTCCACCTTAGTTGATTCCTACATGGGATTTTGTACAATCATTCTACAAAGGAGTCAATCATGCAGTTATAGTTAACATTGATGCAGCAGCTGAAGGTACCATAATGTCAAAAACACCAGAAGGTGCCTTAGATCTCTTTGAAGAAATGGCAAATACACAAAGCTTATGGTCTAGTGATAGGACCATTACAAAGAAGGCTGGAGCAATAGAAGTGGACGGCTTAATTCTGTTGAATGCTAAATTTGATGCTCTGACAAAAAGAATGGATAAGGTGAATGTGAATGCAGTGTCTACATTATCTTCCTCATGTGAACTATGTCAAGGAGGTCATCCTACCATAGAATGTCAAATGATGCAAGGAATTTCTACTAGAGAGGGTGTCAACTACGTGGGCAACTTTAAAAGACCTCAAAACTAAGTCTATAGTAACACCTACAATCCAAGTTGGAGGAACCATCCTAACCTCTCTTGGAGTAATCAAGGAAACAACCAGTGGAGACCACAAGCACCACCAGGATTTGGAGGACAGAATGTTCAATAACCTCAACCTCAGTTTTAATAAAATAAAGCTTCATCTTCAGGAACTTTAATGAAGAGAAAGATGGAGAAATTCATGGATGTGATGTCATCAAGGATGAACCAGCAAGATGAAGCTCAAAAGAGGATGGAACAAATGATCTGAAATCAATGCTCTTCCATTCACAATTTAGAAGTGCAAATGGGGCAATTAGCAAATTTCTTATAAACAAGTAATCAAAGTGCATTGCCGAGCAATACGGAGAAGAATCCAAAAGAATAAGTAAACGCTATCACCTTGAGAAGCGGTACAGAGATCCAAACCCCCAAAGCAACAATGGAGTACGAAGAAAAGAAGAATGTAGGAGAGAAAGATTAGGATGATGAAAGGGCTGAGACACCAAGAGAACTAGAAATGAAGGAGGAGAATAAAGAAAAAGCAAAGCCACTACCAATTAAACCATATGAACCTCTAGTACCATATCCGTAAAGGTTAAAGAAAAAGGAGCATGACCAGTAGTTTGCAAATTTTTGGAAAGATTCAAAACACTCCACATCAACATGCCTTTCATGGAATGTCTTGCTCAGATGCCAAAATATGCTAAGTTCTTAAAAGAGCTGATTTCCAACAAGAAAAAATTGCAGGAATTTGAGACAGTCACACTCATAAAGGAGTGCAATGCCATCATCTCGAATAAACTTCATTTAAAAAGGAAGCAACCAGGTAGTCTTACTATTCCATGTTCTGTTGGGAATTTATCATTTTAAAAATCATTTCAGGTGCCTCTATTAATCTTATGCCCTTGTCTATTTACAGAAAATTGGGACTGGGAGAAGAAAAACCAACAAACATGTGATTGTAACTGGCAGATAGGACAGTAAAGGAACTAGAAGGAATAGTGGAAAATGTGTTAGTAAGGGCTAAAAAGTTCATTTTTCCAGTAGACTTTGTCGTTCTTGATTTTGAGGAAGATGAAGACGTCACGTTGATCCTTAGTATGCCCTTCCTATACACTGCCAAGGAAATTATTGACGTTTATAATGGAACTTTAACTCTAAGAGTAGGTGAGAAAGTTGTAAGTTCAACATCTATCAAGGTATGAAACACTCTTCTAAAAATGATTTATACTTTAGAATTGATGTTTTAGATGAATATGTGATTGAAGTCCAATGAAGGAGGTTGAAAAAGTATGATGAATTGGAGTATATTGAGAAGTGTATGCAGGTACTAACTTCCCAAGATGAATATTATCTTAAACACCAAACTTCTTTTTCCCAAATCCAACTACCAAACACATAACCTACACCACCATCAAGCATAGAACCACCAAATATAGAGTTGAAACCACTACCTCAACATTTGAGGTACACTTTTCTTAGAGAAAATAAAACTCTACCTATGATTGTATCCTCTAAACTCACCCAAGACCAAGATGACTTGCTTGTAAGGATGCTCAAGATGAGAATAAGAGTAATTAGTTGGCAAATCTCAGACATAAGAGGGATAAGTCTGTCTTATTGTATGGACAAAATTTTAATGGAAGATGGATTTAAGCCAACCATTGAGAGGCAAAGGAGGCTAAATCCAAACATGAAAGAAGTAGTAAAGAAAGAGGTGGTCAAGCTACTAGATGCTGGAATTATTTACCCCATCTCGAATAGTTTATGGGTAAGTCCTATCCAGTGCTTACCAAAGAAAGGTGGAATGACTGTGGTGGAAAATGAAGAAGGAAAATAGATCTCTACAAGGTAGTGATTGGGTGGAGAGTGTGCATTGACTACAGGAAGTTGAATTAGCTACTAGAAAGGATCACTTTCCATTACCATTCATTGATCAAATGTTGGAGAGGATAGTAGGACATGCCTTCTACTATATTTTAGATGGTTATTCGAGCTATAATCAGATTGTAATTGCTCCAGAAGATCAAGAAAAAACAACCTTCATATGTCACTATGGCACATTTGCTTATAGAAGGATGCCATTTGGATTGTGCAATGCTCCAGGAACCTTCCAAAGATGCATGATAGCCATATTCTCTGACCAGGTGGAAGAAATTATGGATGTGTTCATGGATGACTTCTCAGTCTATGAAAGCTCATTTAAAGGATGTTTAGAGAATTTAGAGCAAGTTCTTACAAGGTGTGAAGAAACAAACTTGGTGCTAAATTGGGAGAAATGTCATTTCATGGTGGAAGAAGGAATCGTCCTTGGGCTTAAATTTTAGCACAAGGTATTGAAGTAGAAAAAGCAAAGGTGGAGACTATTAAAAAGCTCCAATACCCGATAAATGTCAAAGGAATTCGAAGTTTCCTAGTCGATGTAGGATTCTATCGGTGGTTTATTCATGATTTTTCTAAAATCTCTAAACCTCTTTGTAAATTACTCAAGAAATATGCTTTGCTTGACTTTACTAATGATTGTAAATTGGCTTTTAATAGATTGAAAGAAGCATTGATATCAGCCCCTATAGTTATATTACCTGACTGGAACCTCCCATTCAAATTGATGTGTGATGCAAGTGACCATGCAATAGGAGCTGTACTTGGCCAAAGGAAGGAGAATAAACTTCTCGTCATCAATTATGCAAGTCGAACCTTGAATGATGCATAACGCAACTATACCACAATCGAGAAGGAGATGCTAGCAGTAATTTTTGCTTTTGATAAATTTTGTTCTTACTTACTTGGTTCTAAAGTTTTTGTGTATACAGATCATGCAGCATTGAAGTACCTTTTGACCAAAAAGGATTCAAAGCCAAGGCTCGTACGATGGGTGCTACTTTTACAAGAATTTGACATTGAAATCAAAGACAAAAAGGGATCAGAGAATGTAGTAGCTGATCATCTCTCAAGATTGGAGCTAGAGCAAGGAGACATTGATGAGAAAGAGACCATTCAAGAATTATTCCCGGACGAGATGTTGTTAGCAATCCAAAGTTTAAATGCACCATGGTTTGCTGATATTGCTAACTTTGTGTCAAATGGGAAATTTCTGGAAGAATTTAATAGTCCATAAAGGAACAAGCTCATTCATGACTCCAAGTATTATCTGTGGGATGATCCATACCTCTAAAAGATATGCAATGATGGTTTGATAAGAAGATGTGTAGGAAATGAAGAAACCAGTTCAATTTTGTAGCATTGTCACGGAATGGTCAGTGGTGGTCATTTTGGCCCATAGAGAACGACTACAAAAGTTCTTGAAGCATGCTTCTATTGGCCTACTCTCTTTCATGATGCTAGAAATTGTGTAATTAGTTGTGATGCTTGTTAAAGGAGTGGAAACATTTCAAGGAAGGATGAAATGCTCCAATCAGGAATTTTTGAAGTAGAAATATTTGATGTATGGGGCATAGATTTCATGGGGCCATTTCTTATTTCAGATGGAAACAAGTACATACTTATTTGTGTAGACAATGTGTCCAAGTGGGTGGAAGCTCAAGCTTGTGCAGTAAATGATGCAAGGGTAGTTTGCAAATTCCTGAGCAAACTCTTTGCTATGTTTTGAATGCCTCGAGCTATCATAAGTGATGGTGGAACACATTTCTTCAACAGGAGGATGGAGATATTGCTAGCTCATTATAGAGTTAAACAAAAGATCGCTACTCCATACCATCCCCAAACAAGTGGACAAGTAGAAGTAAGTAATAGAGAATTAAAGATAATTCTTAAAAGAACGGTAAGCAAGTTAAGGAAAGAATGGGCAAAGAAGTTGGATGATGCTTTGTGGGCATATCGAACTGCTCATAAGACACCTATTGGAATGTCACCATATAGGTTGGTATATGGAAAAGCATGTCATCTTCCTGTTGAAATTGAGCATAAGGCTTACTGGGCAATCAAAGCTTTGAATTATGATTGTAAGAAAGTGACAGAAAAGAGACTCTTACAGTTAAGTGAATTGGAGGAGATAAGAGAACTGGCATATGAAAACTCCAGAATGTACAAGGAATGCACAAAGAAATGGCATGATGCTAAGGTAAGAATAAAGAGTTTTCAAGAAGGAGATCAAGTAT
The DNA here is from genome assembly GCA_949673435.1 of Macaranga tanarius. Lineage (NCBI taxonomy): Eukaryota > Viridiplantae > Streptophyta > Magnoliopsida > Malpighiales > Euphorbiaceae > Macaranga > Macaranga tanarius. The sequence continues at coordinate 4,377 of CATIWO010235107.1, read as the reverse complement.
TGCTAAATAACTCCAGACTCAGATTGTTTCCAGGGAAGCTCAAGAGTAGGTGGTCGGGACCATTTGTTGTGAAACATGTTTACCCCTATGGAGCTGTAGAGGTTTGCAACACTCAAGGAGACAAGTTCAAGGTTAATGGGCAAAGACTGAAAATCTACCATGGAGGGACATGGGAGAACTTTCACCAAACAGCCTTTTTGGCTAACTTAGTACTCTAAGGAACATGATGGTCTAAGCTCAGACCTAAAAGAGCGCTTCTTGGGAGCTCAACCAAGCTTTTAGTTCTATTTCCTTTTCTTTTCTTTATTTTAAATTCTCGTTGTGTGTTTTGAGTTTTGAGTTTTTTGTGCGATTGTTTTGTAGGAATAGGAGAGTTAAAGCTTTAGCAAATCAAGGATTTGAAAATGTGGAGGAGCGCTTTAAGATGTGTTGTAAGTGTATATTTAAGTGGGAGTTCAGTGCTTATAATTACATAATGTGTGTTTAATCCTTGAGTCTTTCATATTTTGAATCAATACAAAAGTTGCACATTATGTAGCATAGTCATGGACCCTAATTTGCAAATTGAAAATAGAAATTTTGAGTTTTGGCACGTCCATGCGCATGGGCATGCCAAAATAGGGCAAAAATGACAAAACTAGGCACGGCTATGCACATGGCCGTGCACTTAAAACACAGGCAGGCACACTCAAGTGCATGGTCGTGCTTACAAATGCCCAAATTGGGTAACACAGGCACACACCCGTGCACATGGGCGTGTGGCTTGTTGCGTTCTTGTTCACTAGAAGACATAAAATGAACAAAAAAAATGTGCCCCACTTCAAAATCTTGCAAGTTCCAACACACTTTTCATCTTCCCAACATTTCCCACTTCCCAAATCCTAGGGTTTTTTAATTTCCCAACACTCACCATTTCCTATACATTGAAACCTCCATCTTTAACTACGTTTTCTCTTCCTAAATATTCAATTCTCCATGTTTATTCATTTTTAATTCTCACTTTCCTCTATATAAACCACACCATCCCCTCTTCTCCTCCCACACATTTCAATTCCCTCATTCTCTACTCAAATTCTTTCTTTCTAGCACATTCTCTCTCTAGCCGAATTTCTCTCTAACAAAGTTCTTAAACTTCCTCTTCATCAATGGAGAGAGAGCCAAGGAATAAGACATTTGCCACAAAGAAAGTGAAGCCAAGGTCCAAGAGAGCAAGAGGAGGAAGTTTTTCAAATTCGGGTGGAGCAAATGAAAACTTAACGGTAAGACCCTTCCCTCCTCAAATTGAATTCGGGCATGAGGGGCAACATAAGAAATATGAAGAATTGCTTTCTAGGAAATTTGTTCCAAATAGGTATATGAGTGCTCACGCTTTGAGGGAAGTGGGTTTGTTTGAAGAAGTAAACATGTGCATTGCTATAATGGGGTAGGAAGGTTGTGTTTTGATTCAATATCCTACTTATGTTCAACTCACTTGTGAGTTTTTGTCTTCCTTTAACTTTGATGAAAAATCCTTATTGATGACATTCTGTTTGGGAAATAGGGACCATACAATGGGTATGTTTGAGTTTAATGATGCATACAACTTTCCACAAAATCAGAATGCAATGGTTCAATTTAATAGGGATGAATTTTTGGCAGAACTAACCAGCGAAAGGAATGCCACTTATGAAGCCCAGATTCAATCTCCAGCTCTCAAGTACCTTCATAGATTGATGGCACATTCCTTATTCCCAAGGAAAGATGGTGACTCGATAGTGACTACAACTGAGCTTTCTATTTTATTTTGCATGTGTAATAACATTCAATTGGATATTTGTCATGCATTAGCTCTCAAGTTGAAGGATGTCGCCAATAAGTCATTTGGAGCCATTAAGGTTGGTGAGTTGATAACCAACATTGCTTGTTATATGGGGTTTGATGTTGATAACTTGCCTTTCCAAAAGCTTAAGGGACCTTCATTGATAGGTCTTCCAATAATGAAAGCAATGGGAATGGTTACAAGGGACGGACCTAACACTTTCAATCTTGTTCATCCTCCACCTCCACAAGCAATGGAAGAAGAAGAGGAAGGCAAATACATTAATGATGTGTTAAGGAGAATGGACGATCTTGAGTTACAGGTAGGAGCTATTGATGCCAATGTTGGTGAAGTAACTTCTTTAGCACAAGGCATGCGTCAAGACATGAATATGATCAATCATAATTTGATGGCCTTTTTCCATGCGCAAAAATTTTATCCACCTCCTTATCCTCCACAAGATCCAAGACATGGCAATTGAGGCATTTGGGAAAAGTAGTCCAAAGTTATGTGATGTTTTCATCTAGTATTTTATTTTTATTTAAGTTTGATGTTTGTTTTTGTGTTTTTGTTCTAAGTATAAGTGTGTAATGTGGTTAAATTTTTAATGTTAAAGGTGTTTTTATTTTATGCCAAATGTTTCCCTACTTAAATTTTTTCAATTTTAGTGTTTTAGAGATGTTTGACATGCCTATGCACATGGGCGTGTCAAACTGCCTAGTTTAGAGTCGAGGTAGGCACGCTCGTGTGCATGGGTGTGCCAGCACTCAACTGTGCCAGTCGAGAATCAGGCACGCCCATGCGTATGGCCATGCCAACGCTCGGCTATGCTAAGCAAGGTCAACACGCCCATGCGCATGGGCGTGTGACCTGCATATGCCCATACCCGAAATTTTTTTTTTTATTTTTTTTACAATGCAAACATTGCAAAATTTAAGTGTTGGGGGGGAACAAATTAAAATTTTATGTTATTTTAATTATTTTTAGTTTTTAGGATTTTAATTTACATTCCTTTTTCTATTAGGATAGTAAGTGTTTAGTTTTCAATAAAATTCATCTTTTCAATATAGGATTAGGAGATGAGTTATGTAATCCTTGTAAATCTCTAATTTTATTCTTTTATTTATAGACATAGGGTTATTTTCTAAAATTCTCATAACTTCTGAATTCTCTACACTTTTTCTCTCTGCATCTATATTCTCTGCAATTCTTTTTCATGCTACCTAATGAATTCAATTAGCATGTCTAGCAATAGCCGAAGATCCAATACAAAAAAGAAGACACCAATGGAGATAAGACCTAAGCCAACAGATCTCAAGGGGGAGTATGATGCTTTCTTCCCTATTTATTCAGATGAGGAAGGTAAGAGGTTTTCTTCTCTTAGCAAAAGAAACATATGCATGCCTAAATATTTTGATGATCAACTCTTGAAAGATATTGGAATGAATGATTTTGTGAACCTTTTGTGTAAAAGGCTAGGCTAGTTTAAAGTGAAAATAGTGAAATATGATGTGTTCTTTGAATTGAATGCGGAATTCTACACCACTTTTAAAATCAAAGATGAGGAATAGAGAAGTTTTTCATGTAGATTCTTTGGAAATGAATATGAGTTTGATTCTGATGTTATTACTGAAATTTTTAGTTTTTCTGAAAGAGGTATTTGTCACCCTCCCCCTGAGTTTAACATGATTCCATTTTGGGCTGAAATTATAAAAGGAGATAGAATAAGTCATGGGGATACTATGATTAGTAGGCTAATTGATAGTCACTCATATTTGTTGATACACAAATTCATAGTACACACTATTTATGGTAGGAATGAGAGTACAAATGTTATGCCTGGTGAACTATACTTGATGTGGTGCATGGCTACTAATCGTAGGGTGAATAGTGCATATCTTGTGTTTCGTTCTTTTTGGCGTGTTGTGCATGGATGAAAAGCACTGATGTCTATAGGTCACATTTTCACGGGGTTAGCCATACACTTTGTACCAAGGAAGCTTACTATTCTTGCACCATTGGATCGACAAGTTTTTTATGAGGATTTTCTAGTCAGAGCTGAGATTATCACAGACTTTGGAAGGCTAGAAGATGCTGACAGTAGATAATGCTACCAACTACGTCAAACCGCCTTGAGACATGGAGACGTTCCTCTATCTAAGGTGGTAGAGAATTATGATGACGTTAGTGAAGAAGAGGAAGAAGATGTCAAACCTTAAGTAGCTCATGAGAAGGAAAAAGGTGATTAAGAAGGATGGTAATTCCAAAGCAAAGAAAAAGAATAGAGCACCAAAAAGAAAGAGATTTGAGGACAGTATTGAAGGAGTCGAGGAGTGAAGGAAAGTGTGTGTAGAGGAACAATGAAAATGCGGAATTTAAAAATTTTCATTGCATGCAACATTTGCATCAAACACAAAACACTTTCGTGCCCATAGATTATATCACATGCACTCTTACATAGCTAAACATGTATAATGAACAATATACTATCAACATGTTAACCAAGTCATGCTTTCAAAAACAAGACCTAGCAACTAAGAGATATTGTAACACTTACATAACTCCTTAGTTGGTAGCAC
>CATIWO010235094.1:0-15787 GCA_949673435.1 Macaranga tanarius | reverse complement strand
ACATAAATATCCAAAATAATAATATCTTGTATTTAAGTGATAATTATAACCAAATATCAAAACCCTCTCTACACACCCTTAATGCCTTTGGAAAATTACTCAATACTCCACAACTTCCACTTGTGACAATTGACTCCAACTTTTTCTTAACAAATATACCCATCTCTACCAAAAGTACATATTCACACTTAAATAAAATTTATAATACCATTCCACATATCAAGAAAATAATATATAAACAGTAGTTTTCCAAACTACGGGTGTTACAATTCTGAATGAAGAGATGAAACACATATCAAAGGGACTGAAGAACCTTCCCGATATTTTATCTGCATTAGTTTTGTCAGATAAAATAATTTATTATTGCCGATCTTTGAAGCATACAGCTCCTCGAGCTTATTCCACAACATCCGTGCATGAGTTTCATTACAAATATGGTTGCACACATTGTCTTCAACAAACTACCGGATGAAGCCATACACTTACTCATGCTCAAATGCCCATTCCTCATCCGTCTTGTCATCGGATTTTGTTGTAGCAAAAATCGGTAAATGCAACTTCATCACAAATAGGAGATCCTTCATATTATTTCTCCATATGTGGTAATTTGTGTCATTTAAACTAACCATCTTAATTACTAGTCTTAGCCTCCATCACTGCAGTATTTAATAATGTCTCCAAAAAAAAAATCTGGCTTTGATACCACTTGTTGGAAATTTAATAGAGTCGGCACAACGGAATAATGTTCACAGAGACAAAAAAAATAAAAATATTATAGAAATATAATTAAAAAAAAGGCACAATAATGTAAAAGGCGGCTCAATTTGTCTGATAAAAAATATAAATTGATAAGGCGGTAAAACCAGCTAATTGGTAAATAAAATAGACGATAAAGTCTGTCATATAAAAATAAAATTAACACCAATATTTTAACGTGGTTCACCCTTAATTTTAGGCTATGTCCACGAGACAAATCGAAAAATTTCTTCCACTATAAAAATAGTAGGTACAAAAGAGAGTATTCTCTAAATTAATACTAGAGGTACACAATAAAAAGAGCTTTCACGAAAATAGTAACACTCAAGGTGTTTTTCAAATTCCAAAATAATTTTCTCACTCACTTTTTGAGAAAAATTATTTTCTCAAGCTCACAAAACTCTCTCACTCTCTCGTCAAAGCAAACTTTGCTTTGGCTACTCACAAGCACACACCTCCCTCTTCTTTGTGTTTTGCTTGCTTTCCAACATCTAATTGCCTTCTCCTCATGCCTATTTATAGGCAAGAGGAGAAGCAAATTTTCAACAAAACACAACAAAAATTTTGACAAAACCACCAGCTAATTAATTTTTTTTATATTAAACTTTCAAACTTATGGGCCCATTAGGAGGGACCCTCCTCCCGACTATATGGAGGTTATCACCATTCTGGTGGCTAATCGACATAATTCAAACTTCTATTTTGGTAAAGTCTTTGTCAATATGTCTTATCTATTTTCATCTGTATGGAACTTCTCTAGTTGCAATAGCTTCTTCTCCAATACATTCCGTATCCAGTGATATCTCACATTAATATGCTTTGATCATGAATGAAATAAGGAGTTTTTACCAAGGTGGATAGCACTCTGACTATCACAAAATAGCTCATATCTATCTTATTAAAAACTAAGTTCATGTAAGAACTTTTTCATCCATAGTAACTCTTTACAAGCTTCAGTTGATGTAATAAACTTTGCTTCAGTGGTAGACAAAGCAACACATTTTTATAATTTTGACTGCCATGACACAGCTCCCCCTGCAAATGTAATCAGGTAACCAGAGGTTGACTTTCTCGAGTCAACATCACCTTCCATGTCTGCATCTATGTATCCAGCTAACACAGGTTTGGCATCTCCAAAACATAAGCATATTTTGGATGTTCCATAGAACATAACTAAAAATCCATTTCACTACAACCTAATGTTCCTTTCCAGGATTTGAAAGGAACCAACTCATAACTCCAACTGAGTGTGCAATATCTAGTCATGTGCACACCATGGCATAAATCAAACTACCAACTGTTGAAGCATATAGAACTCTATCCATCACTCCCTTCTCCTTATCAGTGGAAGGACTTTATTGAGAAGTCAATCTAAAATGATTAGCAAGAGGACAGCTAACCGCTTTAGCATTGTACATGTTGAACCTCTGAAGTATCTTCTCAATGTACTTTTCTTGTGACAACTATAGTTTCTTGACACATCTGTCTCTGATAATCTTCATGCCAAGAATCTATTTTACCGGTCCCAAATCTTTCATGGTAAAAAACTTACTCAACTGCTTCTTCAAGCTATTGATTCTATAAACATTTTAACCAACAATCAATATATCATCCACTATAGGCAAGAGGAGAAACTATGGTTGATTATTGGTCAAAATGTTTTTAGAATCAATAGCTTGAAGAAGTAGTTGAGTAAGTTTTTTACCATGAAAGATTTAGGACCAGCAAAACAGATTCTTGGCATAAAGATTATCAGAGACAGAGGCATCAAGAAACTATGGTTGTCACAAGAAAAGTACATTGAGAAGATATTTTAGAGGTTCAACATGTATAATGCTAAAGCGGTTAGTTGTCCTCTTGCTAATCACTTTAGATTGACTTCTCAACAAAGTCCTTCCACTGATAAAGAGAATGAAGAGATGGATAGAGTTCCATATGCTTTAGTAGTTGGTAGTTTGATGTATGCTATAGTGTGCACACGACCAGATATTGCGCACTCAGTTGGAGTTATGAGCCGGTTCCTTTCAAATCTTGGAAAGGAACATTGGGCTGCAGTGAAGTGGATTTTCAGGTATCTTCGTGGAACGTCCAAAATATGCTTATGTTTTAGAGATGCCAAATATGTGTTAACTAGATACACAGATGCAGACATGGCGGGTGATGTTGACTCGAGAAAGTCAACATCTGGTTACCTGATTACATTTGCAAGGGGAGCTATGTCATGGCAATCAAAGTGATATGAGCTATTGCAGAGTTTATTGCAGTAACTGAAGCTTGTAAAGAGTTTCTATTAATGAAAAAGTTCATAAATGAACTTAATTTTCAACAAGACAGATATGAGCTATTTTATGATAGTCAAAGTGCTATCCACCTAGGTAAAAACTCCTCATTTCATTCACGATCAAAGCATATTGATGTAAGATATTACTGGATATGGGAAGTATTGGAGAAGAAGCTATTGTAGCTAGAGAAGATCCATACAGATGAAAATGGATCAGACATATTGACAAAGACTTTACCAAAAGAGAAGTTTGAATTATGTTGATTAGCCGCCGGAATGGTGATAACCTCCATGTAGTTGGGAGGGGGAGAATTGTTATGGGTCCCTCCTAATGGAGCCCACAAGTTTGAAAGTTTAATATATATAAAAAAAATTTAATTGGCCGGTAGTTTTGTCAAATTTTCTATTGTGTTTTGTTGAAAATTTGCTTCTTCTCTTGCACATAAATAGGCATGAGGAGAAGGCAATTAGATGTAGGAGAGCAAGCAAAACATAAAGAAGAGAGAGATGTGTGCTTATGAGTAGCCAAAGCAAAGTTTGCTGTGATGAGAGAGTGAGAGAGTTTTGTGAGCTTGAGAAAATAATTTTTCTTAAAGAGTGAGTGATAAAATAGTGAAAAAATTATTTTGAAATTTGGAAAACACTTTGAGTGCCACTATTTTAGTGAGAGCTCTTTTTATTGTGTATCTCTAGTATTAATATAGAGAAAACTCTCTTTTGTACCTACTATTTTATAGTGAAAGAAATTTTTAGATTTGTTCCGTGGACGTAGCCTAAAATTAATGATGAATGATGTTAAAATATTGGTGTTAATTTTATTATTATATGGTAGGTTTTACCGTCTATTTTATTCACCAATTGGCTGGTTTTACTACCTTATCAATTTATATTTTTATTAGGCAGGCTGAGCCGCCTTTTATATTATTGTGCCATTTTTATTTAATTATATTTTTGTAATATTTTTATTTTTTTTGTCTTTGTGAACATTATTCCTCTATGCCGACTCTGTTAAATTCCCAACAAAAACACCCTTTAATTCCAAGTTATTGGGAACACTTGTAGCTTATAATTTACCACTACTGAACTGCTTTTCTTTGCCATGAAATCTAAATGTAACTATCCTAAAATGTTCATCAAAGTAGTGTATCATTCTAGAATAATCACTGTTATATACTGCACCTTGTATTGCTCCTATTTCAGATTCACGACACTTGTGTATTAGATTAGTCCATATTTTTCCTCCTTTTGATAGCATGTTCATTTTAATGCTAGATTGGTCTCTCTTGTTAATGATGATGACAGTACAGTCTTAGCATGTTAGGAGAGATGAGAACCAAGCGACATGATCAGTGAGTTTTTGATGAGGAAATCTTGGAAGTTCAATTTTCGCATGAGAGAAAAGGACAGAAAAAAAAAGATTGAATCTTTCTTGAATAAAATAAGCCACCCTTCCCTTGATGCTATGCAACTTGCTCCATTAAGCTCTTCAATTTCAAGATTATGATGTTTTGTCATAGTATTGGCATTTTAAGTTCTCCCCGTAGAGTAGAAGCCAAGGTTATTTCTTGGATTCAATTAATGCTGTGGCTGTAGAGGCAGCAGCACGCCAATCCTTGCAGACCCCACGTAAGCTTAGAAGATCAACTATGCCCAATGGCTTAGCAACTAATGATAACAACTCTGGTGGAAGATCAGACTGATAGTCCTAGAAGGCCTATGTAAGATCAAACTCACAAGATTAAACATAATAGAGGACTTTATGTCTATATAAGATTATTATATGGTAAGGTTAAAGTCATTTAATCAATAAAAGACAAGGATTCTCAATATACCAATTCAATTGGGATTAGATATATCTCTTTTATGCCTATATAAAGGCTCATATTTCTCTTAATTGATCTATCTCGGATATATCTCTCTAACTTAAGCATCGGAAAGCTTACGGATCAAAGATCCTAGGTTCAACTTAGTTTTCTTTATGCTTGTAGGTACAAGGGAGAAGTTTACATTCATCACAGACCAAGACCAGGATCTTAATGATCCAACTCTTCTTCTCTTATAGAAGAGCCCATACCAAGACTAGGATCTTGATGATCTAACTCTTCTTCTCGTATAGACTTTAAAACTGGTGGAACCATCTGTTGAAAAATGAGAGCAAGACCAGGATCTTGATGAACCAACTCTTATTCTCCTATAGACTTTAAAACTGGTGGAACCATTCAACAATTCCAATATTAAATAGTAGAAGCAAAAAGTTCAAAGGGCTAGAGCACAATAGATGAGAACACAATGAATGATTATGGATTTAATTAATTATTGCTAAAATAACTAATTATTAATCATAAAATGAAGTGGAAGTATAATTAGGGATGCATATAAGGATGGATTTAATTAATTATTGCTAAAACAACTAATTATTAATCATAAAATGAAGTGGAAGTATAATTAAGGATGCATATATATATATATATATATATATATATATGTATATATATATGTATGTATGTATGTATAATCATTGACACTGAAGAAAAATTAGGTGAATGGACCCGGCCTTAGTCGGACATAGCAGTTGAGTTAGTAATCTTATAGAAGAGATATTAATTAGCACACTAAGATTTTTTTTCATGGAAATATCATATATGAATCTTAATTTAAAGAAAATTGAAATAAAATAACACAAGAAATTGAGGACCAAACCTTGTTACCATAATGGTAAAGATGGTGATCAACGAAAAACCCACAGTCACTAATGATCAGATCGTGAACTAAAATTATATGATATTTAATTGGTAAATAGAAGGGATCTCCTATAAATTATAATTATGCAGGGCTAACATACCTAATAAGTTTGGAGGAGAAAGAAACACCATCTTATGCAAAGTTCATGGCATTAAGAAATTTATATATAAACAGTTTCTTCTTCTTCTTATGAGCGCCATAGCCTGGAACTGTCGTGGATTATGTAACCCACGGACAGTCCAATTCCTACAGGATCTAGTTCGTAGTAAGAATCCTCGAATTATCTTTCTTTCTGAGACATTTTCAAAACATAATCGGATAGAGAGACTCTGTTCTCAGCTGGGTTATGAAGGAATCTTTGTGGTTAATTGTGCTGGGAGAAGTGGGGGTTTAGCTTTATTGTGGAAGCAACTGGATTCTATTCAACTATTGGGTAAGTCTCCATGGTTCATCGATATTGTTGTATCTCTATCAGAATTTGGAAAGTGGAGAGTAACTGGGTATTACGGTGAACCCGATCAAAACTACAGAAGCAGATTCTGGGATTGCTTAAGAAACTTAGCTTTTTCTTCTCTCCTTCCTTGGGTTATTATTGGGGATTTCAATGATTTTCTTTCGATAAGTGATAAAAGGGGAGGGGGATTTTACCCTAATTGGTTACTGCAGGGTTTTAGAACTGCTATTGCTGATTATCTTTTGAATGAGCTCGATCTTCATGGCTATCGGTACACATGGGAGAGGAGTAGAGGTACTGATAGATGGATTGAAGGAAAAGTAGACCGTGCGTTTACTAATTTGAGCTGGCATCGTCTATTTCCAGTAGCAAAATTAACCTCTCTAGAAGTCTTGACCTCTGACCATCTTCCTCTTTTTCTGGAGATTAAAAAAGTGATTTTTGTACCACGACACCGTTCCTTTTGATTTGAAAATTTATGGCTCGGTCAACAAGATTGTGAGGAGGTAGTGACGAAGAGTTGGGAAATGGATGACTCAAGAAGCTTACAGCGTAAACTTGAGGATTGTGAAGAGGACTTTTAGAGCTAGGGTCGACATTTGGTCACAGATTTTAGAGGGTGAATTTCTGCTAATAAATCCCATATCCGAACCTTGCGCAATAGAAGGGATTTAATTGGTTTACAGGAATTCAGAGATACAGTAGCCAGTTATGGGGAGCTTCTTAAACAACAAGATATTTACTGGAAATAACGAGCAAAACAATTCTAGCTAAAGGATGGGGATTCAAACTCTAAATTTTTTCATGTCTATGCTTCAAGTAGGAAAAAGAATAATCAAATTGAGAGATTAAAAGGAGAAGATAACAATTGGTATGACTGGGCGAATGGCTTAGGGAATATTATACTGGATTACTTCCATTCGTTATTTACTTCGCAGCAAGGAGATACTTCCTTCATTACTAATCTAGTTTCTCAAAAGGTTGGTAGTGAACAAAATGATGAATTAATGAAGCCAATTGAGGAGTTGGAAGTTAAAGAAGCTTTATTTGATATACATCCAGATAAATCTCCAGGAATAGATGGGATGAATGCTGCTTTTTTCTAGAAATTTTGGCGAGTGGTCAAGTATGATGTGGTTTCGGCTGTTCAAGGCTTTTTCCAACATGGAGTGCTTGATGAGGGGCTCAATAACACCGGCATTGTCTTAGTCCCTAAAACGAAGAATCCCTCTGGTATGGCTGACCTATGTCCTATTGCACTATGCAAGGTGATTTATAAGGTAATAGCCAAAGTTTTAGCTAATCAAATGAAGACAATTATGCCTAGATTGATATCACCAAATCAAAGTGCATTCGTACCCGCCAGATTCATTACAGATAATATCTTGATTGCCTTTGAATCCATTCATTCTCTGAAACGCAAGCAAAGTGGCACAAAAGGTATAGCAGCTCTCAAAATTGATATGAGTAAAGCGTATGACAGGATTGAATGGCAGTATTTGAGAGCGATGATGCATTCTATAGGTTTTTATGAAAGTTGGGTAGTGAGAATTATGTCATGTGTTACATCGGTGAAGTACTTCATATTGCAGCAGGGTAAAAAATTGGGACAGATTAATCCGGGCAGAGGACTAAGATAAGGGGATCCCCTATCCCCTTATATTTTTATCATCTGTGTAGAGGGTTTGAGTCTGCTTATTAAAAAGACGGAGACAGAGGGTTTGCTTTATAGTTATCGAGTTAGTAGACAAGCCCCAAGGGTCAGTCATCTATTTTTTGCCGATGATTGTTTGTTATTTTTTGAAGCCAATGAAAGGGAAAATGACTAAGTAAAACAGTGCCTCCTGATGTATGAACATGCCTCAGGACAAAAGGTGAACTTCCACAAATCATCTATTATGTTCAGTCTAAATACAGATGATATCCAAATGAATGAGGTGTGCAGTATTCTGGATGTTGAAGTAACTTGGGATCATAGACGCTACCTTGGGCTGCCATCACTCATTGGGAAATATAAGAAAGAAATTTTTTCTTATATGAAAGGGCGGGTCTGGAACAGAATTCAAGGGTGACAGATGAAGTCTCTCTCTAAGGTTGGTAAAGAAATCTTAATAAAAGGGCGGGTCTGGAACAGAATTTAAGGGTGGCAGATGAAGTCGCTCTCTAAGGCTGGTAAAGAAATCTTAGTAAAAATAGTGGCTCAAAATTTACCCAATTTTACAATAAGTGTCTTTCTTCTTCCTTTAAATATTTTTGCAAACATTGAGCGAATGTTAAACTCTTTTTAGTGGGGGGCTAAGCATGAATCTCGAAAAGGCATATGTTGGAAGTCTTGGGCGACTGTATGTTTGCCTAAGATGATGGGTGGTCTTGGGTTTAAAAAATTAAGGGAGTTTAATATGGCTATGGTTGCAAAGCAGGGTTGGAGATTTATCAATCATCCAGAGGCTCTTGTTTCTAAAGTATTCCGGGCACGGTACTTTTCAGATGGCAATTTTGTAGAAGCTCCACTCGGTCACAACCTAAATATGATATGGAAAGGAATTTGGGCCACCAGAGATCTCATTCGAGCAGGCCTTCGGTATCGAGTTGGCAATGGACACAATATTCTAATATGGAGTGATCTTCGGCTTCCTAGTTTGGACCAGCCTTATGTCACATCTAACATTCCTTCGGGTCTCGACAAAGCTATTGTAAGTTCCTTGCTTTCTGAAAATGGATTGATGTGGGATAATGATGTGTTGAATGATCTATTTAATGAGAGGGATAAATCCCTCATCAGAAAAATTCCAATTAGTCACCGAGGATAAAAGAATTTGGGCTCTTGCTCATAGTGGAAATTTTTCAGTTAAAACCTGTTATAAAGTTGCTTATGGTCACATTGATGGTGCTGCTGATGTACTGTGGAAACACCTTTGGAAAATGAAAGTTCCAAGTAAAGTTAAAAATTTTGTGTGGCGATGTTGCTCAAACTCTCTTCCCACAGCTGATCTGCTAATAAAACGAAAGGTGATAATGGATGAGAGGTGTCCAATTTGTTTTTACCATAATGAATCTATCATGCATCTCCTATGAGATTGCAGGTTTGCTACATCTTGTTGGAGACTAGCTAAGATGGATAATATGCTGAACTGGTCGGAGAGTTATACAATGTGGTTTAGACAATATTTTCTAACTCATGGGAAAGAAGATTGCTGCTTGATGGTCACCATAGCATGGATGTTGTGGAAGAATCGCAATGATAAAGTTTGGAAGAGCCAGATGAATTCAACAAGATTTGTTGTGAATGAGGCGGGCAATTTTCTGTTTCAATGGCAAGGAGCTCAAAAAATGGATGCAGCCCTTAAAGCAACTGGTTTGAATCATCGAGTTAGTGTTGTTAGTTGGCAGAAACCGAAAGAAGGAACTATTAAGATCAATATAGATGCTGCTCTCTTTCATCAGAAAGCCTATGTGGGAATAGGGTGTGTAGCTCGAGATTATCTGGGTCATTGGCACGATGGATTTTCAAAACACTTAAATGGATTGTATACAGTAAGAGAAGCTGAAGCTATGGGGGTAAAGGAAGCTCTCGCCTGGATCAAAACTCATAATTGGGAAGATGTGGTAGTGGAAATGGATGCAAAGGTAGTTTATTTGGCATTGACAAAGCGGCAGCAAGAACCAACTTCATTTGGAGAAATCATATCCAACTGTCTTCTTTTGGCTGATGAAATATCAAACTGTCAGTTTAATGTTGTCCGGCATTCAGCAAACGGTGTTGCACATACTATTGCCCGTGCAGTCACTCCTAGGTCTGATGCACATAGCTGAAGCAGTGAACCAGCTTATCTTCATAATGTTCTGTCTTTAGACTTTTATTAATATAAGCTTCAAAATTTCAAAAAAAAAAAAAAAAAAAAAAAAGAGGTGAAATAATATGCAATCACAAGGACCATAATAGGAACATCACGTCGCCCATTAAGACTTAGCTTACAGCTAAATTCCATTGAAACCCGTGCACATTTTCTAGTAGACTAACCTTGTCTAAAATGAGAAATTTACACAAAAAGCTATGTTTCACCACAAGTAGAAAGCATGCCAATCACATCATTACAGTCTCATCATATGAGCACTATTAGGGGTGTGCAGAAAAAAACGAACCGATTAGTTCGGTTTAGTTTTATTTTAAATATTAAAAAATTTAATTAATTAGTTCGGTTTTAGTTTTAAAATTAAAAAATTAAAAAAATCGAACCGACCGATATACATATTTATATATATTATAAAATATCAAATAAAATATATTAATTTAGAAAAATTATACATAAATATTAAAATTATAAATAAAAAATATTCTCATAGTTATATAATTGAAGAATACACTTTAAAAAATTATTAAATAAATAATAAGAATTTTATTTAAAAAATAAAATTAGTAAACCAAAAATTGAACCAAACCGAGTCGGTTTGGTTCGGCTTGATTTTTTTTTGTCTCTAGTTGATTCAGTTATTAATTTTTAAGAGGTTCGGTTAGTTGATTTTTTGGTTCGGTTTGATTTTGAACCAAAACCGACCAATGCACACCACTAAATGTGAGCTAAAAATGACGTGTTTTATGTTCTTTTGATAATGTTTGAATTTATTCAAAAAGAAAATGTTTTTTTTTTATAGAGCTAATACATTTACATAAAAAGCTGTTTATTGTGAATTTAAAATATGTCATATACCTACTATAAGCAGCAATGTTCAGCAAACAACCAAGTGTTTAGGCATAAAAATAGGCTTATAAGTCAATTTGGGCTAACCAAGTATATCAAATCTCAATAGAATTGACCAGACCTAATCTAAACAGGTTAAACCCAACCTAAACAGACCCAAATCAATTATAAAATATATCAAAATACCATACATTATTTTTTATATTTTATTATTTCTTAACTTTCGAATTAGACACAAATTGACCTAATTAGCCAATTTTACAAAATTAAGAATGTAATCGGTTTTAAAAAATTTAATTTTGGATGGACTGAAATTTTTTGGAATATTAATTTGGGTTATTTGCCTAAATTTTCCAAGTTTTTGGGCGTAACCAGGCATAAAATTAAGGTTTATTTTAAAAAAATGCATATACTTTAGTGTTTTTTACAATTTAATAATATATTTTTAAGTTTGGCAATTTTATACAAAAACTTTTTTATTTTTGCAATTCTATGCACTAGTTGAAAATCCGGTGAAATCTTGCTGATGTAGCCACCAAACAAATCTGAGTCAGTTCATGTAGGTACCACGTTAAAATACATATTTTTGATAATTTATAAAACAATGCACAAACTTTGATATTTCTTGCAATTTTATCACAAATTATTTATTGTTTGGCAAATTGTTGCATGTGTGTTGTGTGTGTATATAAATATAATGTATATTTTTTAAATTAATATATGTAAAATGATTATTTAAGCAATGAGAGTTCAAAATTAATTTTTTTAATTAAAAATTTATTAATTTGTTAATTGTTATTTTAATTCAATTGTTACATGCAAATTGATATTTATTTTATTAATTTGAGTTAAATTATTATTTATAAAATAATTTAAATAGTTTAAATTTTAATTTTTATTTAATTAAAGTAATAATAAATATTAATTTTTTAAAATTTCATATTTGAGTTCTTAAACATTTGAAAAATATCATTGATGTCTTAGAATTTAATTAATTTTTTTTAACATTTTAGAAAATATTATGATTTTATAATCATATGAAAATGTTAATTTAATAAATAGTATAAAAATTACTATTTAATGTTATATTAATTAAATAAAAAATTAAAATTCAAACTAATTAAATAATTTTTAAATAATAATTTAAATCAAAATAATAAAATAAGTATTAATTTGAATATAACAATTGAATTAAAATAATAATTAACAACATTAATAATTTTTTAATTAAAAATTTAATTTTGAACTCTGACTGCTTATATAATTGTTCTACATTTATCGATTGAAAAAATATATATATATACATACATGCATTAATTTGCCAAAAAATTAATAGTTCATGATAAAATTGTAAAAAATATCAAAGTTTGTGCATTATTTTACAAATTTATCAAAAAGATACATTTTGATGCGGCGTCTATATGGACTGACTTTGATTTTTTCAGTGGCCACGTCAGCAAGATTTCACCGGATTATTTTCAACTGGTGCATAGAATTATAAAAATAAAAAAGTTTGTGTATAAAATTGTCAAAATTAAAATGTATATGATTAAATTGTAAAAAGCGCTAAAGTTATATGCTTTTTTTTTTAAATAACCCTAATATTAATCGATGGCCCAATTACCTATTTACTTTAGAGAAAATTATATAACTAGAGCCCTTTTAGAAGTCATTAACAGTAAATGCCCTTCCCATTTTTGTTATTTACGCGCGTGTCTTTTTCCTTTTCAAGTTTGCCCTTTTTTTATTTTGGCTTTCACTTTTACATCTTTTTGTTTTGACTTGTTTGGCTGCGTTTTTTTTCCTCATCTTTCTTTTCTTCCCATCGTCTTCCCCACATTCTACCCCACCTTCTACCCCATATTTTTCCCACGTTCTTCTTCCACCTTCTTTTGTGCGGTTAATTGTTTGGTAACATTGAACGGTTTTTGGGTTGTATTTAATTTGTTGCTTCATTGTTAGTCGAATTAATACCTAATTTGAAGGAGAAAATCATATAGAGTTGCAATGGTAAAGAAATCAGTATGTACGAGTACAAAGAAGGGTAAAAAGAAGGAAGGAGCTTCTGAAGCTATTCGTTCTCCTAGAACAGAAAAAGGGATTCGGTTGAAGAAGTGGCGGTAGAGGATAAGAGAGCAGTGAAGAAATTAAAAATTCAAATTAAGGAGCCAACTGATTCGGAAAAGGGTGCTACGAAGATATGTTTTGTGGTTTTGAATATGATTCGAATATTATTGGTTGCTTATGTTTTTTTTTAGGCTTTAATTATTATTTTTTTTGGTAGGATTGGCAGCTTTTGATTAATCCAAATGATTATTTTATTGCTAAGGTTGGGTGTTCTTTAAGTTTTGATGTGATTGTGCAGTTAAAAAAAATTTTGAATGAAAATCAGTTGCGTTTATTTCAATCTACATGTTTTGGATACTTTTTTGATATGCCTAAGTTTGAGCTTCAGTGTCAATTGATTCATTCTTTGTTATTGAGGGAGTTGAAACAGGCTAATATTTTTGAGTGTTGGTTTGAAGTGTGTGGAAAGAAGTTAAAGTTTGGTATAGAGGAATTTGCACTTGTTAGTGGTTTGAATTGTGTACTTGATGCTAGGAATGTGGGTATTTATTCTGAGAAGAATAATCTTTTTGATAAATACTTTGGTGGTTTGAAGAAGATTAATAAACAGTCTGTGCAGGAGTATTTTTTTGCAAAATATTAGGACAACGATGAAGATTGTATTAAGATTTCCGTTCTTTATTTTATTGAGATGTTCTTGTTTTCTTCTCCAATTGATAAGATGGTTTCTAGGAAGATTTTTAACATAGTTGATAATGGTTGTTATGATACATACCTTTGGGGTAAAGATATTTATGATTTCACCATGGAATCATTAAAGGGAAAATTGGTTGGGAAGGAAAAGAAGTTGCAATCAGGGTACTTTTATCAGTTGAATGGATTGTCTTATGCATTCCAGGTGTGGTTTTATGAATGTTGCCCCTTTGTTAGTAGTCATATTTGTAGCTATAGTGGTGTGTATGTCCCTCGCATTCTGAGTTGGAGTTGTAATGTGACTCCAAGTTTTAAGGCGTTGGAGAAGCTCATTTTCAGGGAGTCTGCAAAGAAGGTATTTTTTTTTTGTTTTTAGTTTTATTATTATTTCTGTTTTACTGTTTTTTAAATTGTTTTGTTTTTTTTTTAGTTGAAGATGAAGACTATTTCACCTACTGCTCTTGAGAGGGAGAAATTAAAGTTGGATGGTTTTCTTGATAAGGGGAAAGGAAAGTCTTCTGATGTTAGTGGTGTTGAAGATTCATCTGATGATGAATTTGTTGTGAAGGGTGCCAAGACTTCTTTAGGTGGTGAACATAAGAGGTTTTATATCGATGAGTTAAAAAATGTTATTGAAAAGCAAGAGTTTTTGTTTGAAGAATTCAAAGAGGTGAAGGGACAATTGAAAGAGTTCAAAGAAAGTATTGATTCTAATTTTGTCAGTATGTTTGGGTGTTTGAAGTTGCTGTTTGAGCAATTAAAAATTATTAGTTTTAAGTTTCCTGGTTCTGAGGTGTGTTTTTTATATTTTTATATTTTTATATTATATGTATAATATACTGAAAATATACTTAACATATACATTTTTTTACAGACTGAGGGTGTAGGTGAAGAAGATGTTGCTGAGGAAGAAAAAGAATTTGAAGGAGATGGTGTTGAGGTATATTTTATTTTTTTTATTACTATTATTATTTTTTTCATAATATACTGTATTAAAACATGATATGTTTTTATCTTTTGAACAGGCTGAAGATGTATTTGAAAAAGATGAAAATTTGAATGAAAAAGATGAAAATTTGAATGAAAAAGATGTAGAGGAAGAAGATTCTGAAGGTAGTTTAGAATTTGTTATGAAGAGAAGAGATAGTGTTGAGGTATATTTTTATGTCTATATACATGTGATGTATGTTGATTATTTTAGTTTCATATACTGAAAATATTCAGAATATACCCGGAAAGTATACTGAATTTTCTATATGAATGTGATGTACGTTTAATATTTAAGTTGCATATACAGAAAATATTCAGAACATATTCAGATAATATACTGAATTTCTATATGCATTTGAAATTTATTGAATATTTGAGTTTCATATACAAAAATTATATGTGAGTTTGTTGTTGTTTTTAAATATTAAATTAGTTTCATACACGGAAAATATTCAGAAAATATACTGTTTGTATATAAATGTGATATATATACAGAAAATATTCAAAAAATATTCAAAAAATATTCAAAAAATATTCAGAAAATATACTGCATTTCTATATATACATGTGATATATGTTGATTAGTTGAGTTTTATATATAGAAAACATAATGATTTTGAATATCATATATAGAAAATATGTTTTATATATTTCTGATATATATATTTTGTTATTTGTTTCAGCATATTGATGTTCTTTTTTATTATCTGAGGAAGAAATGAAAGGTTTATGGTGACAGTTGTATTAAATATACAACAACGGATAATATATTTGACCAACGTATTCAGAGTTTGTATTCCAAGTTTTTGGCGAAGAATGAGGATCTTTCTCCTGTGTGTTTAAATGATATTGTTGCTAAGTACATTCTCGGGTATTACATGTTTTGTAACACTTCATGGATAGATATTGATGAAGTTTTGTTTCCAATTCATATTTTGAAAGAGAAGCATTGGATATTGGGACGTTTAAATTTTAAGGACAGGCGCATATATGTGTATAATTCATTGGTCAGTTCAAAGCATGATGGAGTTGTGTCAGAGACTTTGAAAAGCTACAGTGTTCTTCTTCCTTTGTTTCTTGTTCTTGTTGATTTTTGGGATCATC
>CATIWO010235093.1:0-13452 GCA_949673435.1 Macaranga tanarius | reverse complement strand
TTTTCTTATAGTCCCCCTCATATACATATACATGACAATTATATCCCTATAATTTATTTAATTAATAATAATAATAAATCAAATGTCATGTATGTATGAAAATGTAATACATGAATGTTATGTGGATGCAAATATCACAATATGTATCTCTTATTATACGTAATTCTCGCTGCACAAAAATTCTCTCTGCAACAGCTTTTACTCTAGTAGTTTAGGCTTCGATCAATATTTCTATTACATTTTTCCGCTGCATGAGAAAATGATTAGTAATCTATGTCTCTATTGTGATTTATAACCCTTTTCTCTTGCAGCAGAAAAAGTAATAGATATGTACTAGAGTGAAGGCTGTTGTTTTCACAATCTAAATACCACTGGAATGAACAAAAATGAGAGAAAAATACAGAGAAAATCTTTGTGTATATAGAATTACTTATACTAAGAGATACGTATATTATGAGATCACGCACTCGTTAATTCCTTTAATCTTTTATTTATATAAAAGATAGGAATACAATGTTATAGCTTAGCTACATATAGTTGTGACAAAATTAGTAGTTTTAGCGACAACGGTCCTGTGCCTGACCACTGGTTTTAATTGCAACTTTAGCTACGGTGAATTAATTCGTCGCCAATTTTTTAATGTTTGCATTTCACCTGCGGCAGCTTTTTTTTTTTTTTTCTTTTTTCAAGATGTATTATTAAATTTGCACTGTTTCATAACAGAAAATCAAAAATAATAAATCAACGCAAACCCAGAACTTCATTATTGTGATTGTGGCAAATGTTTGCCTGTACTGGGTTTTTCTCAACAGGTTAACACACAGACATCCTTAATGGTAAAGAAACAATACGAGGGTGATAAAGCTGCGAACCTTTCTTGGGTGTGGGCACCAGAACCCATGAGAGACACACTCCAAGGGAAGGGTAAATTTAGAGCATCACAGCTTCTGGATCAAAAAGAAACCACAGGTGATGCTAGCGATTATTTATGGT
This sequence comes from Macaranga tanarius, assembly GCA_949673435.1. Lineage (NCBI taxonomy): Eukaryota > Viridiplantae > Streptophyta > Magnoliopsida > Malpighiales > Euphorbiaceae > Macaranga > Macaranga tanarius. Next base: position 12,459 of record CATIWO010235093.1, on the reverse strand, counting down.
ACATGACTAGGTAACTAATAAATTCCTCAACTCTACTTGTGTTTTATCTTGAGCAGATATCTTGAAGAATACTAATGATTATTTTGATGCAGTGTTAGCATGAATAGGAACACTCTACGTTGGAATAATGTGACTCTGCGTGTGACCTCTAGAGGCCACGTACTTCATGCCTATGTTAACAAGAATCTGATAGGTGATGCTAACTTTATACAACTATTTTTCGATGGACTAGCTTGAGTGTAGTTGTGTTTCAATCGACAAATTTTGATGGAATCTCAGGTTCTGAATTTTCGAAACAAGCCGGGAGCCAACAGTCAGTGAAGGGAGAAGACTACAGTTTTCTGTTTGAGATGCCAATTACTCTGAAACGCGGAAATAATGTCATCAGCTTGCTCAGTGCCACTGTTGGATTAGCTGTATGTACTCTATTATTAAAGTACCAAGTGCATATTCTCTGGAAGATTTAACTGTTTGGATTGGCAATGATATTGGCATTTTTTTCCTTACAGAACTACGGTTCTTTTTTTGACAAGACTCCTGTTGGCATATTGAACGGCCCCGTCCAATTGATTGCAGACGGAAAGCCTGTAATGGATTTATCAGCAAATCTGTGGTCTTACAAGGTAAGGCATATTAAAATTGAGCTTCTAATCTCCATATCTTGGTACTTTTTCGAAGTTGAGTAACACACAGTTCATTTTATTGTTCAAGATTGGGTTGAATGGTGAAGCCAAGCGACTTTATGATCCTGACTCAGGCCATAACAAATGGAGTGCAGCAAAAGGTTTTGCCATTGGAAGACCAATGACTTGGTATAAGGTACATTTCTTGATTTCAGTTCTTAATATATGTTCCAACAAATGTCAGATCATTATTTGTTGATTGCTATTGATAATATGTACTTGTCTGTCCAGACCACCTTCAGTTCTCCTTCAGGTACAGACCCTGTAGTGGTGGACTTGCAAGGAATGGGCAAGGGGCATGCCTGGGTAAACGGCAAGAGCCTTGGTCGCTATTGGCCTTCAGAGATTGCTAGCTCTGATGGATGCAGTACCACATGTGACTACCGGGGAGCATATAATGGCAATAAATGCGAGAACAATTGTGGCAATCCTACTCAAAGATGGTAAAAACCTCGGAACACTAATGAAGTTGGTTACTACTTACTATAGAAGTGTTGGCCGTATCTAATGATAAAAGTTACTATAACCCTGTCAGGTATCATGTTCCAAGGTCATTCCTGAACAGCAACAGAGAAAACACATTGATTTTATTTGAAGAAGTAGGTGGAAATCCTTCAGGTGTATCCTTTCAGATTGTTACTGCTGAAACAATCTGTGGAAACGCATACGAAGGAAGCACATTGGAGTGGTCCTGCCAAGGCGGACGAACAATATCAGAAATTCAATTTGCAAGCTTTGGTGATCCCCAAGGAAACTGTGGCTCATTCCAAAAGGGCTCATTCGACGCAATTAATAGTGTGCAAATAGTTGAAAAGGTGGAGGAAAATGCTGTTTATTTAGCAATACTAACACATAATCTCTTTGCATTCTGATGCATAACAAAGAAAACTGAACCATGTTAATTGTTGTCTTTGCAGGAATGCGTTGGGAAAGAGAGCTGTTCATTGAGCGCGTCAGATGAAATATATATGCTAAATGGACCTCAAGGGGTTAGCAAGAAGAAGCTAGCGGTCCAAGCTCACTGCTCCGAAACCTCAGGAACTAGCATAATCTTACGTAATCAACACTGCACATAATCTTACATCAAGGGTTGGGGGCTTTATGTACATATATTTTCAAGGATGTGATCGATCGTAGAGACTACACATTTTCAGGTGTCAATTTACTCTTGAACAATTACGATCACAATGAAGATGACCTTTTACTTTGTTATATATCAACTATGAGATCCTTGTCCTTGAATATCAAAAGAACATAGTTCAAAGTTTTTCAATTTACTCTTGAACAATCATGACCACAATGAAGATGACCTTTTGCTTGTTATATATCAACTATGAGATCCTTGTCCTTGAATATCAAAGAACATAGTTCAAAGTTTTTTAATGGAGACAAAACATTGTTTCTTTTGACAATAGCCTGAGACGATTATATTTAAGTTTTGACATAGCCATCAATATTAAAGGGAGATGAGAATGAGAAAGACAAAATTGATGGAAGACCTTTAGTAATGCTACACGACAACTAAATTAAAAGGAAAAAAGAAACATGGGATTGAAAAGCAAGCAATACGCTTGCTAATATATACCCTTATTCGCAAAAGTTTAAAATTTTCTTCTGATGGCTAGAGAAAATTCTCCACTGTTAATTATAATATAAAATCAAATTATTGGTTTAACTTATGAAAATTTTATATTTTTTTATATAAAATTTTAAATTTAAATTTTATATATGAAGAAAATAGTTTACTTTTCATGGATCCATCTAGCTTAAACTCCAAAATAGTAAACCTAAAAAAAATTATAATATAATAACAACAAAAGATGGTGGGTTAGGAAGCACTCATACTCCTAAAACACCAAATCTCAACAAAACAAAAATCTATCAATCAATATAACTTATAATAAATAAGATTAATACAGCCAAAGGGGGTTTAGATAACTAATTAGGTAATTAATTAGAAACAGAATCATTTTAGTCTTTAGGTCTTTGCTGGATTAGTCAAAAGAATTGACTCAATTGACCAGTTGGATCCTAATATTTTGGACATGGATTAAAACACAGGTTACTTGTTCAGTCCCAACATTCTAGCAAATCATGAAGACCAAGCCCTTAATTTGTCTTTCTGCTATTACACGTAAGATAAGATACAGAGGCTAATTATTATTAAGGACTAATTTGCCTTTGTCTTAATCTTTATCGTTTTGCTACAAGTCCAACCATACTCTCACTGTGCAATCTTAGTTGCCAACTTATATAATAATAAAGATATTTGGAATGATTATGAAGTTGCCGTTTCTTGTAACTATCTACAACTTCATTTGTGCTGGATGAGGACGTTGTTTCTATAGATACACATGTTTGGTTGGTCCAAATTTAATTTGAATTGTTGGTATGGAAGGTGGTTCATAATTTTAAAATAATTACATGAATTAATTTTTTTAATTTAAAAAAATTTCATCTTACAGCAGTTAGAAATTATAATTACGTATCCTTTTAATATTATAAATTTAGTATTTGCTATTTAATTACTCAACTTTCTACAAGGAATTAGTATCTTAATCTAGTAATACTGTAAAATTATATATTTTTCATTTTGAAAATTATAGGAGAAGATTATTTTAGAAATAAGTGTGGAATATTATTTTAGGCTCCGTTTGTTTACGGAAAATATTCTTTCCGAAAATATTTTTCCTTATTTTCTAATGTTTGGTTACCAAAATAAAATAAGTAAAAGGAAAATAAGTTATTAGTCAAAGGAAAATAACTTAAAAATATGGGAAAACAACTTCCCATTCTGAAAACGGGAAGTTATTTTCCAAAACTTAAATGCTTATCAAATATAAAGAGAGAGAAAAAATAAAAAATAATGTTACCATTTATATATAATATTGTATAAATTACGAAAAAATCTATTATAAACTAAATACTAAAAATATTTTTTAACTATTTTTCTAGTGTTGTAGCCAAACATAAAAAAATATTATATTTTCCTGGAAAATATTTTTTTGGAAAATATTTTTCAAGAGACATAATATTTTCTGTAAACAAACGGAGCCTTAGTTAATATTAAATTTTCTTTTTTTGCTTTTATGTGACGTTTAATTATATCTAAATCCAAATAAAATAAGCTAACTTAGATTCATTAAAAAATAATGAAAATGCTCAAACTTTCCATCTGAATGAGCCATTTCTTTTTTTTCAAAAAAAAAAATCTGAATGAGGCTGGTCCAAATTTTGTATCTTCTGAATGATATGCATGATGATGTGTTGTTGCCTGTATATGACTAATCTTGGTTGTATCTTATCTAGCACCATTTGCGTCGTTATAAAAGCCTCATGCATACACTTAACCAAAATCAAGAATCACATATATAGCAAAAAGATGTCAAGTTCTTGGATTAGTATTCTTCTTACAATTACAGGCTTAACTTTACTGAGCTCATGCTTAGCAGGTACAGTTGAATATGATGCAAAAGCCATTATCATCAATGGCGAACGAAAACTTATCCTATCTGGATCAATTCACTACCCACGCAGCACACCTCAGGTACACACCAAATGTTAAAATTTTTATCAATATATGCAGCTGCTCCACCTCTCATTGCACAAGAAAATTTTATTTTTGTGTGGTTCATGATTGTTTACAGATGTGGCCGGACCTAATTCAGAAGGCAAAGGAAGGTGGTCTTGATGCAATTGAGACGTATATTTTCTGGAATGCCCATGAACCTCGCCCTCGAGAGGTGAATGAGAATTGAGCAAATGCTTAACCAAGATTTTACAAATAATGTAAACTGAAATACTATAAATCTTTGGCTATTGCCTAACTTCTTGTTTACTGTTTTATGACAGTATGATTTTACTGGAAACCTGGATTTCATTAAATTTTTCCAACTAGTTCAAGCAGCAGGACTATATGGCATTCTTCGCATCGGTCCTTATGCCTGTGCTGAATGGAACTATGGGTACCTCTCTTGAAATATCTCCTGACTAAATAATAATCAAGTGTTACTGGGACAGCTTTGCCCCTTATAGGGTCTATCCAACTTGAACTCTGGAACAATTAAAGCTTACAGAGGCATCATATGCACAAAAAAAAATAATAATAAAGTGTTACTAACATATATATTTCTTCTGTTTCTTGGCAGGGGATTCCCTGTATGGCTACACAATACTCCAGGGATTAAATTAAGGACAGATAATGAGATTTATAAGGTTTATAGCAAGTTAGTTAATCTGTTTTCTTTATTGATCTCGTGTATATACATATATATATTAATAAATATTGTGTACAGAATGAAATGCAAATTTTTACAACCAAAATAGTAAACATGGCAAAAGAAGCCAAGCTGTTTGCATCTGAAGGAGGACCAATAATTCTGGCACAGATTGAGAACGAGTATGGAAATGTAATGGGTGGTTATGGAGATGCAGGGAAATCATATGTTCAATGGTGTGCTCGAATGGCACTCTCCCAAAATATTGGTGTGCCTTGGATTATGTGCCAGCAACCTGATGCTCCACCATCTGTGGTACCTACTACTCATTTTCATTATTATATGGCTTCATGTTCTTAATTTCCACCTGCCTTGCTTACACATATTGAACGAATTTTCCTTTTTTATTTTCTGGGTCTTACAGATCAACACCTGCAATGGATTCTATTGCGATCAGTTCTGGCCAAACAATCCGAAGAGTCCCAAAATGTGGACAGAAAACTGGACTGGATGGTCAGTTCTACTAATAAGACTATTATAATATGAAAATTAAAAAAAAAAAAAAAGTGATTGATAAAAAATTGAATTGATTGGAACTTATACACAATTCTTGCAGGTTCAAGAAATGGGGACAGAGAGACCCACATAGAACTGCAGAAGATGTGGCGTTTGCCGTTGCGCGCTTTTTCCAGTATGGTGGGATCTTGCAGAATTATTATATGGTCTGTTTGAATCCATCCGATCTTGAATTGGTCTTTTTTTTAAGGAGTTTCATGCATGGGGAGATTATTGAATGTTGTTCTTCTATACTAATTAATTTCAGTATCATGGAGGAACCAACTTCGGACGCTCTTCAGGAGGTCCACTAATAGTAACATCTTATGACTATGATGCACCTCTTGATGAATATGGTAATCACTATTATTAATCTTTTTCTATGCACGTCTATATGAATATTTTGCTACCACTACTAAAATATTTTGAACTTTTGCGCAGGGAACTTAAATCAACCAAAGTGGGGGCACCTCAAGAACCTGCATGCAGCAATTAAACTGGGGGAGAAAATTCTGACCAATAATAACAGCTCTGTTACAACCAGAAAATTTTTAGATGGTTGGGTTGAGGTATATATGAATGAACCTATTGATTTATGTCCATTTATAAATATGTCAAATTCAATCTAAAAGGCAATAACTTGCATAAATCTTGATTGTGAATCAGCTGACATCTTACACAAACACTGCCACTGATGAAAGATTCTGTTTCTTGAGCAATACAAAAACTACTGAAGATGTCAATATTGATTTACAACAAGATGGCAACTACTTTGTGCCTGCCTGGTCTGTCACAATTCTTCAAGGTTGCCACAAGGAAATTTTCAACACTGCAAAGGTATAAGAGTATTGTGCCAAGTTAATTGGATCTTTTCTTTTGCATGCTCAAAATAGTAAAATCTGTTGTGCTGTTAAAAATATTATACAGGTTAACGCTCAGACTACTTTGACGGTAAAGAAACTATATGAGGGCCGTAGACATAGAAAACTCACCTGGATGTGGGCACCAGAGGCTCTAAAGGACACCCTTGGTGGACATGGTAAATTTGTAGTAAACAGTCTTCTTGAACAAAAAGCAGCAACTTCTGATGATAGCGACTACTTATGGTACATCACCAGGTAATTTTATTGTCTTAATTTGTAGTATGGTAAACACCTTCTGTAAGTACTTTTCTTCATTTGCACTTGTGCAATGCAGTGTTATCAACAATGCAACAACCCTGAAGAACATGACTTTGCGCGTTAACTTTTCGGGCCAAGTCCTTAATGTTTATGTCAACCGGAGACTAATAGGTAGTGTTCAAGTCCCATTTTGATCCATATTGATCACTAGGATAACAAGTGTCATACTCGATCCATTTACAGTAGTTTTGTGGAAAAATAGGTTCTCATTTAGGGGAGGCATTCGCATTCGAAAAACCTGCACTGCTGAAGCCTGGACCAAACATCATAACTTTGCTCAGTGTCACAGTTGGATTGCAGGTACAATTATACAGTAAAATGTTTGAACTGCCCTGCTTTGTTCATAATTTTATCAATGCGTGTCTACTCAAATATTAAATATTGTTTCAGAATTATGGTGAATTTTTTGATGAGGGACCTGAGGGCATAGCAGGAGGACCTGTCCAATTGATTGATGGAAACACTACAATTGATCTATCATCAAACCAGTGGGCTTACAAGGTAAATTTGTCATTTAGTCTGCAAAATCCTTTTATCTGATATCAATCTTGAAGAGAGATCAACCAACAGATTATGATTATTGAATGACAGATTGGATTGAGCGGCGAGGCGAAACGACTCTATGATCCAAATTCACCCCATAAAGATGTCTTCAGGACATCTTCTAGACTTCCTGTTGGCAGAGCCATGACTTGGTATAAGGTATTACACTTATTGTGTCATGCTAATCCTTAATCATCAACTAAATAGATCATTTCAATGTGTTTGTTGCCTGTAGACAACCTTCCCCAAGCCCCCAGGAACAGAACCTCTAGTGTTGGACTTACAAGGCATGGGCAAGGGTCAAGCCTGGGTGAATGGTCATAGTCTGGGGCGTTTCTGGCCAACGCAGACTGCTGATCCAGAAGGCTGCAGTGGCTCATGTGATTACAGGGGAGCTTACAATCCAGACAAATGCTTGAGCAAATGTGGCAATCCTACTCAAAGATGGTATGCACCTATGCTTGATATAAGTATAACATTGCATATGATGACATTTGCATCATCAGGTACCATGTTCCAAGATCGTTCCTGAAAAGGGCCAAAAACGTATTGATTTTGTTCGAGGAAGCAGGTGGAAACCCATCAAATGTTTCTTTTCAACTGGTCACAGCAGAAACTATATGCGGTAATGCATACCAAGGAAGCACTTTACAACTTTCATGCCCCAGCGGGCGAATCATTTCAGACATTAAATTTGCAAGCTTTGGCAACCCAAAGGGAGCTTGCGGCTCATTTCAGAAGCGTGACTTTGAGGCCAGTAACAGTGTTGTCACAGTAAAAAAGGTGAAACATCAGAATAATATCAACAAAGTTGTTAACTTAATCATCTGTGCAATTGGGTTTCAGTCTCTGAAAATTTCTCATCTTGCAGGCATGTCTTGGAAAAGAGAGTTGCTCCATGGAGGCATCAGGATCAAAATTTGGAATGAATAATTTTGGCAATAATGGTAGATTAGCAGTACAAGCTCGTTGCAAAGAAAATAATGAATATGAAGTTGCAAAGAGGGACAAATTCAATTGCAGGAAAAAGTGAAAAACAAAGGGGCCATCTTCCAACAAAAATTTACCCACAGCACCAGTAGCTCAACAGCAATTGATTGGCTATCTGTATGTACACTGTAGTGATATTTCTTGACCCAATAGGATTATTTTGAGATATTGATTAAAGAAAAAACTGATTAAACAAGCATAAACATGGTTCAAGCACAATATCATAACCATCCAACAAAAATAAATGTGGACCCACCGCCTTCATCAACTATAACATTTTCACTGTTTCTTTCAAAATATCTGCACTGTGTCTATTCTCCATGCAAAATCATACAAAATTCCTGCCCAAGTTACCATGCAAGTTAGAAAACGACATCTAAAGAAATTGGAGCCTTCAGCCTAGCAACTAACAAAATACCCAAAAAAACGAAAAACGAAAAACGAAAAAAGCTCAGCTACTAAAACCTAAGCACTCCACGCACCAGCTGTTTGATAAAATGCCTCACTAGAAATCTCGTCCAAATTTTCATTCTCTACACTACGCTCTGCCTCAGGAAGATAACCCAAAACCTCAGGCGCCACCCTCGTGGTATCCTCACCTTTCTTCGCATGCCGAAACGCAGCCTCACGAATCTGCATAGGGGAGAGGTCAGCCTGAGCAGGATTAACGACAGGAGGATTCATAGGGAAATTAAGAGTAGCAGTAGGTCCTCGCAGACAAAAAAGTGCAGCATCATAAGCTCTAGCTGCTTCCTCTGCAGTATTATAAGAACCGAGCCATATCCTCCCTCTGCTATTGGGTTGCCGTATCTCAGCTACCCATTTCCCCCATTTCCTCATCCGTACGCCTCTGTATCTGCTGTTACTCGGCGGCCTCACCATCGTCGTCCCTGATTTCTCAGAGGTGTGATTGATGTGGGTGACAATAAAAGGGGGAGAGGTGGAGAAGTAGGGGACGTAAATGATATGAAGCCGTGGAAGCTTGCGAGAGTGACACGTATCTTTTTAAACGTGCGGAGTTTACAGGTGGAGAAAGCCGGATCGTTGGATTAAAGGTGTTTTAAATTTTTAAGTCATCGGCGTCACAGTTATAATTGGTTCGTATGTGGATAGATAACCAACAAGTTCTATGCAAATAATTTTTTATTGACCGGAGGTGCTAATGGTGATTTGAACCTGCATTATTAAGATGTTTTGGGAAAAAAATTACTACTCTATAATTTGATTATAGTTATGTTATTATAAAATATACGTAGAATTCCTATATTATGTTTGGTATAAATACATTATATTTTATTGTATAAATCGGTGAAATTTAATTAGGTTTTTTAATATTATATAATAAAATTAATTAATTAAATATTAATTTTACAAATCAATAATAATAAAATTTAAGTTATATATTTCAACAGACACCACTGCAGCCATTAGAAATTTTATTGTTTCTTTAAAAACAGTAAAATTATTTTTTATTTTTTATGAGTGTGAGTCATATACTTCTAGAATAGGATTGCATTGGTCGATTAAGACAGATGGTGCATTTAGGGCAGGCGGATGATGATGATGAAGAGGCTGTAGCTGCTGCTAGTTGACATTGACGGTTTGACCTTTCGATGGAGCTATGGATAATTGGATATGTATTATTTTCGTAGCCCAATTTTTGACGCCATATTTTGTGTTTTGCTTGAGTAACACAATAAATTAGGCATGGATAATAGATATTGAAGAAATTTTATGGCTATTTTGATTTATTATTATTATTTTATTTTATTTTATTTTATTTTATTTTATTTTAATCACTTTTGAATGAAAATATATTTTATTATTTAAAAATAATTATTAACAAAATGTATATTACTTTGTAAAAATCAACATAATTTTTTTTGTGTGTGTTTTTTTCTCTCTTTTGAGCACTTCAAGTATTAAATTTTCAAAATATATTATTTTATTTAAAACAATTAAAATACATGTTTTTCTATATCAATATAATATATTTTAAAAAATTCTGAATGTATGTTATAGATATAAATTTGGGTTATTGACATTGGTTTGGTTTAATTCTATTAATAAATTTATTTTTTTAAAATAAATTTTAAATATAATACATTTATAAATGAATTTTAAATTTATTTAAATCAAATACACTTAATCAATAAAAATTAATTAAGTAATAAATAATTTTACATAATTAAAAAGTTGGATTTGTAAATAAATTTTATAAAATTTTTATTTAAACAAAACACGTTAACTTGAATTTACAAATAAATTTCATAAAATTTTCTAAAATTTATTTCAACCAAACAAATCTTGAACATTTGTGATAAATTTTAAATATTATCACACAGTTTGAAGAAATTTTTTATATTAAAATAAAAATAAAAATAAAAAAATAAATTCAATTTGATACAAAATTATTTGCTTGAAAATTAAAGAATTGTAGTAAAAAGATTATCGCTTGTATGAGTTATATTTTCCAAAATTAAATATGACGTTGAAAATGCTATAATCACATTGAATTTATATTTGTAGTCAACAATTGAATTGAATTAGGAGATAAAAATTTCAAATTTTGGCATATAATTATGCAACTAATTAAAATAAAAGGGATAAAATCAAATTATTAAGAACCAATATAGTTTTTTTTTTTTTTTTTGTAGGAGTTTTTTTTTCATATATATATCCTCTAATTTAAAAATCATTCGTTCTTTTCTTTTCTTTTAGCTTGGTTGTTAAAAGATTAATACGTGAGACAAATTTTCATCTTATAATCATTTCCATTTCATGCTTTTTTTTTTTTAACACTTCATCATGTTTTATATTTAATTGACTATTATGGCTCCGTTTGACATTGTGGTTGGAGGAAGAAAAAACTGATTTGGGAAGAAAAAGCTGATTTGAAAAGTAGTATTATTGTAATTCAGCTTTTTCTTCCCAAATCAGCTTTATGGCTCCGTTAAAAATAATATTTAAACCTCGTATTATATTTTTTTTTCCAAAATAACACATCTGCCACGAAAATGGTACTTTTTTCAAACCACTAGTTACAAATATAATGTGTTATTTTAGAAAAAAAATATAATACGAGGAAAAAAAAATTATGTAAAATTTTATGTCGCGATCCGTTTCGGAAATGGACGTCGTGTCACACCTCATCCTTCAAACAACCATTAATACACAATTATCTACAGTAATCACTTCCTTAATTGATTGTCATGTTTAATGAGCTTATAATGTTATATATACACTTGGTAACACTATTTAAAACACGTACAAATTAAAACCTTATTGAATATTGCTTAGTGTTACTACATCCATTCATTTCATCATTGATCACATATATAACTAAGATCAACCACAATTCCATATATATAAATACATCACATGCACCGTAGTGCTAACCATCCATCATAATATGAATATATACATCCATATATCAGAGTACTAAATGTTGTTACTTATAATACAGGGTTTACATATCCTCGGATCACAGTCCGGAAAAGAAAAAGGTGAAAAATACAGCAGCAGTAGTAGTAGCAACACAAATCTAGATCAACCCTCAACAAAAGACTAGCCCTATGGCTCAAAGATCACTCTGGTGACACGCTCAACAAGGGGTGTAAGATAATGGCTGCTGTCAAAAAGGCCAAAATCTGATGCATCCACCTGACTGCATCACACCCAAGAGAGGGTGACCTGCACATCCAGCGAAGTAGCATGCGTGATGCGGAAAATCGTATGGACATTATCCTCACGCTCCTCTCGCACAGCAGATACTCGTACATCTGCTCCTATAGGTGCTACTGAAACCTTGAAAGCCAACTCGGCATCGGCATCATGACAGATGACATGCCGCACTGAAGTCTCCACTCCAGAAACCTCGTTGACCATCGTAGTCCAGTATACTGCCATAGGCTCCTCCAGCCTAATGTCGTGCTAGTCTGGGAAAATCATTTAAAAACAAAACAGCGGTGAGTAATTTCACAAAAAATTACCCAGTGAACGGCAAATTATCTTATATACTCATTTTTCAAACCAAATTCATTTTTAAATCATTTTCCCATGGATAAAATCTAAATCCATTAAAATCACATAACCAATCATCATTTCCAAAAGCTTTTTCAACAAAGGTACTCGATTTGCATAAACCTTTTTAAATAAAGATTCTGCTCAAAACCAAAAACATTCACATTGGTTTCCATCTCTAACAAGAAAATTCCATTCCTTTATAGCATAAATCAAGATTAAGAGATGATCTTTCCATATACATTAAATAATAATTTTCTGAAATAA
>CATIWO010234952.1:0-13235 GCA_949673435.1 Macaranga tanarius | reverse complement strand
AAAATTTACATTAAAGAAAGGAAATGGAAGTAAAGAAACTAGAAGAAAAGATGATGGTAGTAGTAGTGGTAGAAGAAGAAGTAGAACAGAAGAAGAAGAATAGTAGAAAAGAAGAGAACATAGAGATGTGTGCAAACTCCATAACAACAGGAACCTTCATCTCCTCCTCCTCCTCCTCCTCACTTATTGTTCTTCTTTTGTTTCTCATTTTTCTGTTTCTTGATTAAATCTTTCACTCTGTTTCTTTGTTTCTTGGTTTTTGATTATGCTTCTTTCCATCTGTGGATGCATTCTTGATGAATCTGGGATTGGTTGAGTTTTAGTTTCTTTAATTTGTTTAACTGTTATTTAACAGAAAGAGAAACCTTAATTTGTTGATGTTGTTGGAAAAATCAAGATTTTGGGTGTAAATATTGTCAGATTTTGAATCTTTTTAGTTGTGGAAAGTTTCCTCCTTTGATATAATTTTGTGATTCTTGGAGGATTTTCTTGATTTCTTACATTAAATTCTCATCAATTACACTAAACCCAGGAAAAAAATATTAAAAAGGAAAAAAATTTCACCTTTTTGCAGATCACCCACCATTTTTATTGTGGGTTCATATATTTTGACTATGCAAAAACATCTGATCAAGAGTCAACTGTAATTTCTGTTGTTGGGTTTTGTTGTTTGTATTCATGTTATACAAGAAACAAGTTGGGGTCAATACTGGGTTGTGATTCTTGCTGGGGTTTCTTGCATTCTATGGGAATACCTGATACTTCACTAACAGATCTACTAGTAAAGTTTAAGTCTTGGATATCTCGTGGGGGTAGTGGTCTATCACCCTTTTCTTTATCTAGTGGATTTGATCAGATGCACAATATGTGTTGTGAGTGTAATACAAAATTTTCTACTGGGTTGTGCAATGGATACAACTGCCAAAGTTGTGGTAGGTGGTTGTGTGTCAAATGTGCTGTTATTGAAGAGTCCCAAGTTGTAAAAACCAATGGTGATTACAGAGAGGTTGTTATTAAATCCTGCAAGTTCTGTAATGGTTTTGGTGGTGTGAAACGTGATGGTGGGAGAAGGAATATTGAGAAAGTTTATCCTTCAGAGTCTCCTAGAGACAGCCCTGAGCCTCCCTCCCCTTCTTTCAGCGGTGATTTAATCCAAAGTGATCGTCTTGCCCACTACTTTGAATCCCGGGATTGTGGGTATCCTCCCCTTGCAGTGAGCAGCAGGGCTGTAACCTCATTTAGTGCTCATCCATCGCCAGTGTCTGTTCGTCGCTCTCCAAGCAGGTATATTTTCTGGCTGGGTGATATTACTGATATAGGAGTACAAGTAACTAATTTGTTTTTCTGCTTTAGCACTAATTATAGGTTATTCGAAATCCTGTTATCTTCTATTGGAATTTGCATATTATTTTTCATTTTATTAATAGGTTATTCATGTCTTTCCTGTGTTTGTTTATTATTAATATAGGAGTGATGAGGAAGAGGCAGAGGATTCAGGGAATCACTTCTACAGCCCATCGAGTGAATACTGTCATGATGTTTCAGATATAGATTCAAGTAGTATTAGTGCTAGACTTGAGTTCTACAGTTGTAAGTCTGTGGGATCAAGTCCTGTAGACAGCCCTTCTAGGATAGATTTTACTTCCTATAGAGTTGCGCATTCTGTACAGCGGAGACAAGAGGATAGATTATTGTCTCAAAATGATGGTCCTTTTGATCAAGAAACTCCGGCTATTTTAAGGCCTGACAAAAGGACTGAGGATCCAGAAAATCCTGATGATTACTCTGATGATGTGTCACTATTGCAGAACCAATATCACAAGTCTGAAAAGCTATTGGATTTTGAAAGCAATGGTTGTATCTGGTTTCCCCCGCCTCCTGAGGATGAAAACGATGAGGAAGAGAGCAATTTCTTTACATATGATGATGATGATGATGATATTGGGGACACAGGCGCATTGTTCTCATCTACTAGTAGCCTCTCTGGTATGTTTCCGTCAAAGGAGAAACAGAATGAGGGCAACAAGGAGCCTCTTAGAGCTGTGGTACAAGGGCATTTCAGGGCACTTGTATCCCAGCTTTTGCAAGGGGAGAGTATCAAAACCTGCAAAGAGGATGGTGGTGGGGACTGGCTTGACATAGTTACAGCACTAGCTTGGCAAGCTGCAAATTTTGTGAAACCAGATACTAGCAGAGGAGGCAGTATGGATCCTGGTGATTATGTAAAGGTTAAATGTATAGCATCAGGAAGTCCTAGTGACAGGTATGATTTGTTTAACACCTTGAAGTTGCTCCATTTTCTTTGTAGTTTATTCTCTGAATCTTTTTCCTTTACATTTACGTATCATCAATCTTTATGTGAATTTGTTCTGCAATTGCAGCACCCTTGTTAAGGGAGTAGTTTGTACAAAAAATATAAAGCATAAGCGCATGACCACACAATACAAAAACCCAAGATTACTTCTTTTAGGAGGAGCACTTGAATATCAGAGTGTTGCAAATCAGTTGGCATCTTTCAATACATTAGTGCAACAGGTACCTTCACTAGTGCACTGCTGTGTCCATTCTTGGGTAGATAGAAGAGTTATTCAAATGGGGATCTGACAATTTGTCTTTCGAACAGGAAAATGATCATATCAAGATGATTATGTTAAAGATAGAGGCTCTGCGCCCAAATGTTGTGCTAGTAGAGAAGAGTGTATCTCCATATGCCCAAGAGTATCTACTGGCAAAGGAAATTTCTTTGGTGCTTAATGTGAAAAAGCCATTGCTTGAGCGGATAGCTCGGTGCACTGGTGCTTTTATTAGTGCATCAGTTGATAAAATTTCTACAGCACGATTGGGGCACTGTGAATTGTTTCGGGTGGAGAGAGTGTCTGAGGAACATGAGACTTCCAGTCAGGTCAACAAAAAGCCATGTAAAACATTGATGTTCTTTGAAGGATGTCCAAGGCGATTAGGATGCACGGTATTGTACTCTATTCTGAATAATTATTAAGTTCTTGCTCAACTTGACTTTAGAGGGGATGGAGTTTTAATATGGACAACTTTTCCACTGATTTTCTTACTGGGGCATGAATGTGTCTTGTTGTCCAGATATGGAGCATGGTTTACCTGGATTTCTGCTTTCATTTACATCTGAACTGTGTAATAATGAATCCAGCTATGGAGTACAAATCCCTTAAATAGATTGAGTAATAATGTCTCAACTTTTTTTTTTGGTTGGAGATGTCATTATACGTGCTTTGAACTTAGCCAAGTAAATGTGATTCAGAGATATGATTTTCTTTTTTCTCTTTAGGACATGACTGGTTGTTTAATGAAACCCTAGCAATTCGGACTCCACCTCATCCATTGAGTTGTCCTAACATTGCACAAAGTATCCGACATTTTTTCCTTCTTAACAATTTGTTTTATATTTTGCTTAGTTGTTTAATGCATATGATGCAGCAGATGAGAAAGCATATTTCTGTCTGCAGGTATGTTAATCTTGAATGGTTTAATAATGTATGCCTTGGCTGGCTTATGATTCATTGTTGCACTCACATTTCACAGTTCATAGCATGCACTGTAAACAGTTTGTGAGGTAATACATACTTAATTTTGCCTGTTTGTACAATTGATGATTATCCGCTGCAATCAAGCTAAATGCTACCATTCTGACTGTTGAAATTTTCTTGCTGCACTTGTATTTCCCATCTATGAATTTGTGAAGGGTGAAGGTTTGAAAACTTGGTTCTGTCTCTGATTTAAGTTGTTATATTTTTAGGTCCTGCTACGTGGAACATGTCGCGAAGAACTAAAGAAGGTTAAGGATGTTGTTCAGTATGCAGTTTTTGCCGCCTATCATTTGTCCCTTGAGACTTCTTTCCTTGCGGATGAGGGTGCAAGCCTTCCTAAGATGACACTTAAACACTCAATTATACCAGACAGGACAGTAGCTGATCATACCATTTCACTTATCCCTCCAACAAATTACCATGTCTCTGCTGAGAATGAGGAAACTGTGGATCTCAAATCAGAGCATGTACGATCCGAATCATGTAGCAATATTCCTCCAGCATTTCCCGATTCCATGGATCTCAGTTTACAAAACACATGCACTGATGTATACCATGATGATTTGGTGTCTAATATGGGATTCGACTTGCCTGTTATGAGTCAATCTGAGGATGGAAATATGCCTTCAAGTATGAAAGACTTTTCACAGGAAGACTTGCAAGATCGCATTACTCAAGAGGAAAGGCAGCTTAGGGAGACTCATGAATCTGCAAAGTCAGAGAGGGTTGATGAAGATGAAGTCTCTAGTGAATACTTCTCAGCAACCGACACTCACCAGAGCATATTAGTATCTTTTTCAAGCCGCTGTGTACTGAAAGGAATTGTTTGTGAGCGCTCTCGGCTCCTGCGCATAAAGTTTTATGGATCTTTTGACAAGCCACTCGGAAGATATTTACACGATGACCTCTTTGATCAGGTAATTCACCATTGGCTTACAATGTCCACTTATTTGGATTCAAAGCTATTTGTTGAATGCTTAAATATATATATATATATATATATATATATATATACTAACAGGATTTGATATTACCAGGCATCTTACTGTAGGTCTTGTAAGGAACCAGCTGAAGCACATGTACTATGTTACACTCACCAGCAGGGAAATCTTACAATCAATGTTAGATCCCTTTCCTCAGTAAAGCTACCTGGGGAAAGAGATGGTAAGATATGGATGTGGCACCGATGCCTAAGGTGTGCTCATATAGATGGAGTTCCACCAGCAACTCGTAGAGTGGTTATGTCAGATGCTGCATGGGGGCTTTCATTTGGAAAGTTTTTGGAGTTGAGCTTTTCAAACCATGCAACTGCTAACCGTGTGGCTCCGTGTGGTCACTCATTGCAGAGGGATTGCCTTAGATTCTATGGGTAAATTCTAGTAGTTTCGGAATTAATCAATTAATTTTTTATAATCCTTTTATTTCCATTGAGTGTAACTGTTGGTAATCCTTGAAAATTCCGATCTAGCAGGTTTGGGAGCATGGTTGCATTTTTCCGTTATTCCCCTATTGACATTCTTAACGTTTATTTGCCTCCGTCAGTGCTTGAATTCAATGGCAATGCTCAGCAAGAGTGGATTAGGAAAGAGGCAGCTGAGGTGCTCTTAAGAACCTAGATTTGGTTTTTACATTTTGACAGATACTTAATATGGAATAGATTAAGTAATTTGTTTAGTGTTTTCAAGTTTATTGACATGTCTTTCTATCTTTTCACCTTATGCAGCTTTTAGGCAACATGGAGGCCTTCTATGCTGAAATATCTGATGTACTTGACAGCATGGAAGAGAAAAGCAAGTCTTTTGGAAATGAACTGGCAGACCTGAATGAGTTACAGAATCATATTGTGGAGCTGAAAGATCAACTTAGAAAGGAAAGAAATAATTATAGTGTAAGTATATGGAAGAGAATATAATCTTTTTATCAAGTGCCTATAGTGTATACCTGTTTAACCTCAATATATTACATATGATTTTTAAGTAATGAGTCTTCTAATGAGTTTCTTCATGAGTAGGGCATGTTACAAGTGGCTATTGTAGAGAGTTCACAACTGGATCAAACGACTTTAGACATTCTAGAACTTAATCGCCTGAGACGTGCTCTGCTAGTTGGATCACATGTGTGGGATCATCAGCTTTATTCCTTGGACTCTCTGCTTAGGACAAATTCTGTTGTCAAGGCTATATATGGGGATGCATCTTGTAAGGATTGCAAGCTTGACGATAGTCAGGTAGAAAATGCCTGTGGCAATTTGAGATCACAAGACTCTGCTGGGAGTGACGTGTTGTCAGAGCAGAATAAGAATAATTTGTCCTTTCAACAGTATGTTGCTGAAGATTCTATGTTGACTTCTCATCATCATAAGCAAGAGGAAGTACATTCAGATGGGGAAATTACTACAAGTAACTCATGTTATGATGACATCCCCTCCAAAGCTTCCAATCTATCTGACAGAATTGATTCTGCATGGACAGGTACTGATCAACTTCTGACTAAAACTCAATTACCATGTGCACCTCAGATTGATGGATTCCAAGTTGGGCCTGTTAAGCAGATGACTATGTATGATAAACATCCTCTTAAAAGGATGTTGGCACCTGTAAGAGTCAATTCTTTCGACTCTGCATTAAGAGTCCGAGAGAGAATCCAGAAGGGATTGCCTCCTTCTTCACTGTATTTATCAACTCTCAGATCATTCCATGCATCTGGAGAATACAGGATTATGGTGAGAGATCCTGTTTCGAATGCGATGAGGACTTACTCCCAAACATTGCCATTGGAAGCCCAAAAATTGAATTTATTGCAGAGTTCTTCATCCTCATTTATCTCCTCTGCATCTAATATGACTGGAGGAGCTCGGCTATTACTTCCTCAAAGGAGCCACAATGGTATTGCTATTGGTGTGTTTGACAATGATCCCGCCAGCGTAGTGTCATATGCCCTGATTTCCAAGGAATATGAGGATTGGGTTGCTGATAAGTCAAATGAGAATGACGGGAGTTGGAGTATGAATGAAAACTTTAAGGATGAATTTGCAACTTCTACATCATCAGCCTGGCAGTCTTTTGGTTCTCTCGACTTGGATTATATCCGGTATGGAAGTTATGGGTCTGAAGATCCTTCATCATCCACCAGTACGGTGTTTATCGATTCCAAAAGATCACCTCATTTTACAGTATCTTATGGTGATGATTCTTCAAATGCTGGAGGCAAAATAAAGTTTACTGTCACTTGTTATTTTGCTAAGCAGTTCGACTCTCTTAGGAAAAAATGCTGCCCCAGTGAAATGGATTTTGTACGTTCCTTGAGTCGGTGTCAGAGATGGAGTGCACAAGGAGGAAAAAGCAATGTATATTTTGCCAAATCGTTGGATGAAAGATTCATTATAAAACAAGTCAAAAAGACTGAATTGGATTCCTTTGTAGAGTTTGCTTCGGATTACTTCAAATATTTGACAGATTCTCTTAGCTCGGGAGGTCCAACTTGCCTTGCAAAAGTTCTTGGTATTTATCAGGTAGGCTTCATTTTGCACATATGTCCATATGCATGATTGGATAACTAGGTGTGGATGCCATGTACCTGAACTTCTCTTGTTTTCTCATTCTCTGATGGCAGGTTACTGTAAAGCACTTGAAAGGTGGCAAGGAAACGAAAATGGATCTAATGGTGATGGAAAATCTCTTTTATAAAAGAAGTATTGCAAGGATCTACGATCTCAAGGGTTCTGCTCGATCTCGCTACAACCCGGATACAACTGGGAAAAACAAAGTATTGTTAGATATGAATCTGGTAGAAACACTATGTACGGAGCCCATATTTCTTGGGAGCAAGGCAAAGAGAAGCCTAGAGAGAGCTATATGGAATGACACTAATTTCTTGGCGGTAAGTATTTTTGTTTCTTCACTGTGGTAAATATGATATACTCAGAATATAATTGGACATTTGTTAAGATTGCCATTGCTAATACTAATCATGCTTGAAATGGGGATTTCACAGATTTGGTTCTTTTGTTAGTGGTCTTATCATCATATTTATGTATGATTTGTTCTCTCATGTCAGTATCTTTATGCTTGTACAGTCTGTTGATGTCATGGACTACTCTTTGGTGGTTGGGATGGACACTGAGAGAAAGGAGCTGGTGTTAGGCATCATTGATTTCATGAGACAGTATACATGGGACAAGCATTTAGAGACATGGGTTAAGGCATCTGGTATACTTGGAGGTCCAAAAAATGCTTCCCCAACGATTGTTTCTCCAATACAATACAAGAAAAGATTCAGAAAAGCAATGACTTCATATTTTCTTACTGTTCCTGATCAATGGTCTTCATGAACCTCCAACAAATTCCATTCTTTCAATTAAAAGGGAAAAAAAGCATTTGTTCATTAATAAGGCAATAGTGGTTGTGTTAATTAATAGCTTAGAGATAAGTGGGAAGGAAACATCAAATCCTTCCCCTCCCCTTGGATTGGTAAAATTATTTTTGTATGGGCAAATTAGCCCTATCAGGAAGGGTTCCATACAAGGGAATAGAAAAAAATTCCTTTTTGAGATCTTTGTACATCCTTTTTTAATACATGTGCAAGGTTCACCTCAAAGATAAGGTTCTTTTATATGACTTGATTATTTGCTATGTATAGTATAACTCTATTGTGGGCAAAGAATGAAGGAAAAGAAGACTTAATTTCGAAGTTCTTTGCACATGGAGGGAGTTGTCTCCAACTAATAAAAGAGACCCTGTAACGATGATAACAACTTTTGTATCATAAGAAAAAATAAAGTTCCTGAAGTGTGTGTGTGACTTGTGAGGCATATGCCAATTGTTGTTTTAAGACCCATTGAATTGAAGTGCACTTGTTTAACTTCCTTGGTTGATATAATTTAATTTTTAGCATTTTAGTTAAATTTGTGATAACATTATGATCAATGACTTTAACTTCATTTACTAATATTTTAAATGAAACTTTAAAACTCAATGATTGGAGCTTAATTTGTTAAAGGCATTTGAGTAGTTAATTTCTCAATTTTTGGAGTTGAGAATTTTTTTCCTATATATATATATATTTTAATTGGTAAGTTAAGACTATTTAAGATTTAATATGTTATCATTTTTTCAAAAAAAAATTTAACACCTAATTATTTTTTCTAACTGATTTTAAGAGCATTTTACATGGACTTGATGTATCCAAAGAAAAAAATATTTTTTTTGTGCTAATCTTGAAAAATTAATTTGGATCATTGAGAAGGAAAGTAAACTCTCTCAACCATCTAAATTAATTATTTAAATTTCTTTTATTTTTTAGTAAAGTTTAATTTTTTGCACCACTAAAGTTGATGAATACAATATTCAAAAATTACACTTATGAAAAAAAGTGATACATTTGGGAATGATTATGGTTGACAAATTACTGATTCCATGTGAACTTTAGGAGTTGATGTACATCATTATAAACATCAATAAGGAGTTGCACATAGTAAACACTTACATATATAAAGGATCATGAGAAATTAAATTTAAAAATCATAGTAACACTTACATATATAAAGGATCATGAGAAATTAAATTTAAAAATCATCACAAAGTAAAGAAAATGTTGGCAACGATGATTATTAAGAAGAAAAGAAAATGCAAAACCTATAAAAGTTATTGCAAAATGTGGTCAAAAGTTACATCTCTCAGTACTCTCTAAGCTCTTTCATAATCCTCAGCATCTCAAAACTCCTTTGTTCTATGTACAAAAGCTGAAACATACCAAAGGCAATGTTTGGTAGATGAGAATTTGTAGGCTGCTGAAGTAGAGAAAATGTATATAATAATTGATTATCATCTCTTCATTGTCAATTTATTTATTTATGGAGGCTAAATTGATCTGATACTATAATATATAGTTTCATGATCATATAAATATATTTTTGTTAATAAGAAGCCACAGCTATTTGCATTTCTCCTTCATTTATTGGGAGGAAACTCACTCGTTTCTGCAATAAAATAAAACAAATTAATGTAAGCTTGATAAAAAGTATAGTGTATAGTTTGCAATATAAATTAAGAATTAATTAATGATTATATATGATAATTAATTAGCTTATCTTATTGCAATTTTGAAGAGCAATTGATATAAAAATATTGGTGACATATATAGAAACGTGCGTGCACGTAGTCTTAACGAGTACAAGTTTCCACGAAGGTTAGAAAAAATATTAAGAATATATATTTCAATTTAGATCAGCTGATTAAAATAATAATTAGGGAAATAACTTGGAAGATAATGCTTGTTGGAACTTTAATCTCCAAGTTTGTTGTATTAGGCTGCCACTTTATTGGACTAATTAGTTCTCATCACCCTTTAAGTAATGCACAAGCATAAGATAGTTAGGATCAATTAGTTGCTCATTTAGTTAATTAAAAAACTATCTACAAATCACAAAAAAAAAAAAGTTCTATATTTTTTTTTTTAAAAAAACTACGATTCATAATATTACACTTAATAATTGAATATTCAACACATTAAAAATATTTTATATTGAATATCACGCTATTGAATACAAATTATATAGGACGTCTCAAATAGTTTTTTTTTTTTATTCAACTCAAATTATATATGAAAAATGTAATCTAAAAATGATGCTTTTAAGTCAGGACTTTCTACATAAATCCATTCACGTGATCTAGACTTTGATTTAGCCACAGAACGGCATCAAGTTGACCATATATAATAAGTAAAGTCATAATTAATAATACTGGTAAACGAGATGAAAAGGAGTAGTCCTAAAATAAAATTTTATGTTTTTTGACTTTTCATTTAATTGGATCGCTAAATTTTGGTATGCAGCACTGATATTAGAATTCATTAAACTCTAACTAATACAGTTCTATTAGGGTAAAATTACAAGGATGATAAATTTTTTTTAATAATTATTTAATATGAATGTGTTTATTAGAATTTGAATTCAAAACTTTAACTTAAACGAGAACTATTTATTATTATTTCGTTGATTCTAACGGTTATTAGTAATTATTATTACTTCTCCTGATTCTAAACGTTGTTAGTATTGGGTGGCTAAATTTGATAACTATTTACGGAGACATTATTGACTAACAAAGAACTTCAACGCCCCATTTATGGCCGACCAAGTGACCATTGATAATATGCTATACTTGAGAGTCAGAATCGGTTTTTGAGACGGCCACAGAGTCATGGACAAGCATATTCAGACCCCCATAAAAAATAGCAGGCTCTCTATAATTCACTACAATGCTAATTAACACAACAAAACTAGGTCAAATAAGAGCAACCACACATATTATTGAATTGGTGGCTCCTAAATTGACATTGTATCATATGTCTCGATGGGGATTTTCGTTTAAATTGGTTTATAATTATTACTCTAATATATATATATTTTTTACTTACGTTATACATTTCATTACAAATTCATATAAATTTAATTCAAACAAAAAATCAGTTAATTATCTTAATTAAATACTTAAAAAAATATTATGGTTCACCGACTAAACTAACTAAATTTTTCTCTTAATTATATCATATCTTAAAAGACTTAACAAACTCGTTAAAAAAAACACTTTAAATTTAGAATAAATAAATTTTAAAGTCACATACGAATTCGAAATGTCAATATACACTAATAATAATTCTTTAATCTATCCTAAAAGTCATCAATATTTTAAGGAAAAAAATAATTAAAATTTTGATTAAATTAAGATCCCAGTTAACATGGCATGAGATCAGAAAACTGTCGAGAAAATCTGAACTTACCTCACGTGACTTGACACTTTCTCCAGTAATTGTCTCATTATGGTTACTACTACTGGTGGTGGTGGTGGTGGTGGTGCTGTTCCAATGCAAATGTTGCTGCTGCTGCTGCAACAATCCAACATTGTTTTGAGCAATAATTTTGCTTTGGGTACTTGCCCTGCAAAGATCCATAATCTTTGCAGCAACTTCAGCTTCATCTTTACTTTCTTTCATCAATTTCTCCATTTCTGCCTTCGGTAGTCTCATTTTCACCCTCATATTGGTTGCACCATTATTACTCTCATCATCAGCAACAATGCTGCTGCTGCTAGCATTCTTCATTATAGTAAGATCAGACACTGATCTTCGAGCCAACATTAGACTTTCTAGCCTGTCTTTAGCACTCATTTGAATCCCTGACCGAACCCTTCTTGTTACTTTCTCAGTTGGTGGCTTAGGCAACTCTACAAGAAAATAGAGCCTCTTTGGCACCAAATCTTGATGCTGTTCTAATGGTTTTGCCCTAGTACCATAATGCTTAACTGCTTCTGATTCTAACAGAACATGACCTGGATAATCTTTAACAACTTCTCCTGCTTTCACCGGCGTCTTTAACTTGAACGTTTCGCCGGTTATCTTCATGATCTTCACAGTCTTTTTAGCTCCTCCAAAACTGTTTCCCATTGGGTTGGTGTTAATATTTTTTTTTTCTGTTAGGGTTTATAAGATATTAGAGATCAATGGCTTGATACTATGTATATATAACAAGCAAGAATTGAGCAAAATGAAACACTTTTTATATATTCGGTAATCGTAAAGGTTCTTGATTAATTAGACTAATTTGGTGATGCTAATGGGAAAAGGAAAAGAAAGGGAAGGTGAAAGATAGGGAGATGGGTATTTCATTGCTAAATGTTATTATTAATTAGTCAATAAAGCAGGCAAATATTTGAAAATTGTAGAATGTTTGACAAAAGAAAGAAAAAAAATTAAAGTACCTAAACTTTCGCTTTTACACTTTGTTTGGGAAGCAAATGAGAAGGGGGAGAAAATGAGGGGAGAGAAAGTGGGGGAGGAGAATTTTTATTTTCTCTAGGTTGTTTGGGAAGGATATAAATGAGGGAGAAAAAATATTATTTCCATTGTTTGGAAAAGAATATTAATAAAGAAAGGAAAGTGATAAAATTATTGAAATGACCATTTTATCCTTATTTTCTTTATTATATATTTCTTTTCAGAATATGAAAAAAAAAAATTATTTATTACTTCACTATTTTAAATTCATACATAAATATATTATGTTAATTTTAAAATATTATTTTAAGAAATTTAAAAATTTAAAAATAATTTCATAAAATATAAATTAATTTAAATATTATCAAATAAATTTAATTATAAAAAACTAGCAAAACACATTCTTATTTGCTTATATTGTTGAAAGAAAAGAATATTATTAAAAATACCAAACAATAGATGTGAATAAGAAATGGTAATGTAGGCGGCAGGGTTCAGCGCACGCCCAAATGTTCGGCGACCACGGCACTGTGCGGGCTCAGAGCCCACTAGGAGTACAACGTTGGGCCTTTTTAAAGGGCTTTGGTTGGAGAATGGAGTCACCACCCGGGACACACTTTACAGCAACTGCATTCCACGGAGGAAGCCCAGCAGCCGTCCTCAGAGATTGGGTTCGGAAACTGGGTATGGGCTTTTAGCGGCCCACCCGACCTTGCGATCGGCCTCCGTTTGTGTTTTATGTTTTATTATTTTTAATTATTTTAATTATTTCTTGAATTATATGCAAATGGCTATTTTAATTCAAACAATTGTCAAATTTTACAATTTAGTCCAAGTAGATTAAATTAATCCATTTCCAGGCAATTTAATCAATAACCCATACATTCACATACATAATTCCACACA
>CATIWO010234906.1:0-12538 GCA_949673435.1 Macaranga tanarius | reverse complement strand
ATTCTACTGATTGGCATAATTCAATTCAACTTGGAGGAAAGATTCTACTGATCAAAACAAACAAAGATCCAATTTGACCTGGATGGTTTCATTCAATTCACCTTGGAGGAAAGATTTCTACTGATCAAAACAAACAA
The DNA here is from genome assembly GCA_949673435.1 of Macaranga tanarius. Taxonomy (NCBI): domain Eukaryota; kingdom Viridiplantae; phylum Streptophyta; class Magnoliopsida; order Malpighiales; family Euphorbiaceae; genus Macaranga; species Macaranga tanarius. Next base: position 12,401 of record CATIWO010234906.1, on the reverse strand, counting down.
AGATCCAATTTGACCTGGACGGTTTAGACATGCATTAGAGATGTCAATAATCTATCGCAGGGTACAAGGAAATTAGCACAACCAAAAGTATATAAACCAGACTGCAGCACCTTACTTTAAGATGAAAGGAATGATTCATTTGCCTATGGGGTGGTAGTGGGATGGCCATTCTAATTTTCTCCATTCTCTTGTTTTTACAGTACATACATGTTATCATTATTTGACCTGAACATCACTTTTGAAGACTATTGATCATTTTGTTCCCGTGGCATTCCCCAGTAAATTTAAATTCAGTTCAGCATATCTTAATCTTAACATGCATACCCTAGTACTTTAAATGATAAATGACGGCTTTTTTATATGCAAGTTCAGCAAATTGCTTGCATTAAACTTATAACTTATATTGTTTAAAAAAAAAAGTAAAACTTATGACAAATGAAAACCCTATCCCATAACATAACAGTGGCAACACAACAAAAGCAAATTCTGAGCTTTCGATCTGCAAACAATGTTGAAAGGCTAAAAGGAAGGAACTGGGCATCCATATGTGACAAATATAAACTTCTTGGAGTAAAAAAATGTCAGACCGCAAAAGCATATAATTGCATTCATATACATTCGGCATATGAAAAATAGGTATTCTAGCTCCACATAATGTCCTGAAGCAAGTATGCCAGTTTTTTTGCCATATATGCTTGAAACAAATGAATAAATGTTGACAAGGTTATGCTTGAAGGATGAGTGTGTGCTGTGTGAAGCTTTACATGTCAGTAAAGAATGCCTTGTTACTGCAAATGAATTTAGTTTTAAGTAAAAGACAGAAATTTGAGATAACATCTCCTGATAACAATGTTCGTCTCACGGTACTTGCAACAGGTGTTTTGTCAAAAAATCAAAGTAAGTTTGGTTCCAGAGCAAGTCTTGTTTACCAAATAATGCAAGAGAGCATACATCACAAATACTACCGCAAATTCAGAACATGAAAAAAAGAGTTGCCATCATAAATCACCCTAATCATCCAATGAGCTCATGGTGAGAAATACAAACCAAAATGGAGCATATATATAAATATATATATAGATATATATGATCAATCAGGAGCCAACTGAACTAACAAAGCAAAAATATGAAGAATACAATCAAACCCAACACAGAAAATTAAAAACATATAAAACGGCAGGCAAATTGTTTAAAATTCCCATTAGAGACAAATAACAAGACAATGAAAACAAAAGATATATCAATTCAACTTAACTAAACAGAGGTAGTAAAAATCCAAAATTTGAGAAAATTAAGGAAAAAGGCATTGTCATAATAACGAGAAGAAATAACCTAAATCTATTCTTCTTCGACAACAGTTCCTTTCTCGCTGACATAAATACCATCAAGGAATTTCCTGATATCTTTGTTCTTAACATGGCATTTCTGTGTCAGAAAGAAAAATAGCCATCAGAACATGAAAGCTAATAGGGCAGAAATCATTCAAATGAAATGATGGGAAGACAAAGGTAGACCTGGTTGATGAGAGCAGCAGAGCGAGAGACTAATTCAATGTCATTACCATCCAAAACGAGCTCATCTTTCACCTTCTCAGAACGAACAACACTTACACCCTCCAACATATCAACTTTCCTAACCTGAAGCAGAAGCAGAAGCAACAATTTAATTTAATTAAAAAGATTGTATCTTTTTTAATTTAGAAAAAAAAAAAAAAAAAAGCTACCTTCTTCTCGCCAAGGAAATTGCGGATCTCAATGGCAGTGTTGGAATTGGTAATAGAGGCGTTGATGGGGAAGTGGGCATACACAAATCGCATCTTGTACCTGTAACCCTTGGTCACACCTGTTATCAGATTCTCCACATGGCTAAGTGCTGTGCGGATGGCTGCGCTGGTCTTCCTGGACCCGAACCAAGCTTCAATCTTCAGCTTCCTCTTTCCCTCATCCTCCTTTATCAGCTGGAAATCCAGGTTTAGGTGCTTGAAATTCCGAGTTAGCTTCCCGCGAGGACCCTCTACCTCTATAATTTTGGCGTTAACCTTTATCTTCACCCCCTCCGGTATCTCCATCGTCTCCGATGAAAGTATCGTCTTCATTTTCCTCTCTTTCTCTCTTTAGGTGCGCCGCCTCCCTCTTTCTTCTTCAGTTCTGTTATGCACAACCTACAAAACCCTAGAGGACACGCACCACCCTCCCAACTCTATATTATATACCGCTGCCCTAAAACCCATTCCTTTTTTCAACCGTCGGATTGGATCGTCTTCTTTCTTTCAATCACACTCCTTCTTTTTATCATTAGGGTCCATTTACCCTCTAAACGTTTTGCCCAATGCCAATTTACACCTTTTCTTTCTGCCATTTTAACCCACAACTTGCCCTTTCAACGTCAAGTACGCCCTCTTCTTATAAATAAATTTTTTTTTTGCTTCTGTAATTTAAAAAAATTAATTTTATTTTTATTATTTAAGAATAAAACATTTAAATATATATTATAAATCCAATCTTACTATATAATACATTTAAAATAAGTACAAATTTTCCTTTTCTATAAACTAAAAATGTGTTAATTGTACACATTGAAAATGAATTAAAAAATTAATATAAAAATAATAACTTCTATATAAATTTTTGGGAAAAATTTATAAAAAAAAAATCCCTCTTATTTGACTTATTCTAGATAGAGGTGTGTTTTTTTTTTTTTGGTGACAAAGAGCTATCTTATAATCTACTATGTTAACAAATGGAGGCATTTTTTAGTAACTTCATTTTATGTGCTATAATTTAGCTATTATGTTATTGACAACTATTGCTTTGAGATTGTGTTATAATTTAGCTATTATGTTATTGACATATGTGTTATAATTTAGCTATTATGTTATTGACAGCTATTGAAAGGCAATACTACAGCAATTGAAATGCAAAACTATTAAGTGACATAAAAAAAAAGTCAGTCACATGTCAACTAAAAAAAGACACTAATTGACCAAAAAAATATATTATAAAATAATAAAATTTCAAGTTTTTCAAGTTTGACAACATACAAAATGAGCAAATTGCCTTCATCCAAAAAGCAATGCAAATTAACTTCATCTAAAAAAACACCAAATATAGTTTGTCAAGTTTTACAATAAAATATGCACAAAAAGATAACACCACCAAAACAAATTAACTACATAATTAAACTTTTCTTTGGAGGTTTTGGATTTGCAAACGCAACTAGTTCACTTGCTTTCTTAAAATTCTTGTGAATTGTTAATGGTGCAAAAGCTTTCTTTTTTCTTTTTGCAGCTGCTTTTTGTTTAATAACAATGAAAATAGTTTGAGTTATGATTCCATAAGAACTTGGTGGAGGTGGAGGTTGGCTTGAGGCAGCAAGTGCAAGTGGAGGTTAGTTTGAGGGAGCGAGTGCAGGTGAAGGTTGGCTTACATACTTCCTTTGACACTTATACCTGCCTGCATTTAAGGCTTGCTTACCCTGCAATATCAAAGCAATTTGGTGAAGAAATATTATTTCAAATGTCAATCAAGTATGTTATAGAAACTTACAAGGGTAAAAAAAATCTTTTAGGCTTGCCTATTAACCTTGTTTATTCAATCTAAATGTCATTGCAAACCACTCAATTAAATCAATAAATAAAATGCTTAATAAACAAAAATTAAGTGAAATATGTACCTTATTTATGATCTTTTCTTTTAAAAGCCTCATCCATCTTTGCCAGGGTGTTTCATCTGTCACATAAGCCTTGTAACTTCTAGCATTATGACCCTTTTGCTTGCAATTTTCACACACAATGTAGCCACTAAATCTTATGACCTTATAAAGCCTTTTTTGGTTCACCAAGCTTCCTAATCATTTTTATTTTAGGCTTACAAAGTAGTTTTCTAACTATATTACAATGGATGTTAGGATAATTTGTTCTCTCCCACTCCTTATTACTTGGCACAAAGGTTAATCACATGTTGATAAATAACTAAATAAGTTTCTTTAGAGAAAAAAATTATGAATATATGTCTCTAAATGCTCTCTATTAGTATATATGGTTGATACTGCATACTTGCAAGGGATGTCCATAAAACTCCACAGCATATAATTGTAACTTCTTATACCATATTAATGATACTACTTATGCTATAGTAATTAACTTTGTATTTTAATTGCCCGATAGGAGAATGGTCATGTGCCCTTAGGTTTGGTAGAAAGCTACTTTCATATTTTTCCTTTTTAAGGGTTTCTTAAGCATTGGGGCATACATCTCCTTTATATTTCTTTATACTAGTGAGTTTAATATGAAATCTCTTTATCATTCTTCTCTTAATCCATTCAATTATATATTTAAATAGGTTGGTTTCTAGCAAAGTTAATATATAAATTAAACGACTCACTGATATTATTTTGTAAAACATCATACTTTATATGAGTGGAGAAGTGTGATCTAATCTATATCTTACAATCATGCTTTTATCACATAGTTTTATGCTTTTTGATCAAGCATCTTTATTTGCTTCATCTCAGCTCCTATGTATTCATAATACTAGCAATAGTAGTAGACCGTAACAGTTTCTTAGTCAACACTATTAAACAACTTGAAATTCTCATACATGTACTTGACAAATGAAGGGTGGCCCTAGAGGGGGGTGAATAAGGCCAATGAGTGATTTAGAGGAAAATTAAAAATAATGACAAATTAACACACAAAGAACACAATTACTTATAGAGGTTCAGATTCTAAACAATCCTACCTCCTCTACCTAACTTATCCCCAAGTTATATTTTGAACTACTCCAATCTTATTTCTCAAGATTGTTATAATTTTTTTTAGGCTTACACTAAACCTTTATAAATATGTTGTTCTAGGCTCAATACTAACCTTTTATAACCCAAGTATTTTTTTTCAAGGCTCACACTTAAACATTTCATAATACAAGTATTTTACAAGGCTAACACTTAAACATTATTGATTTAGATCCTCACTACCCACTTATTAACCCCAAAAAAGTATAAAAAGAGAGATCATATCAACTAACACTCTCTAACTCTCATAAGAGTTAAATATAAAAGAAAATACAAAGAAGAATTAAAATATACAAAGATTTAATCCTCACAATAAATTATCAATAATTTTCTTAATTGCTCCACCAACTCTCTAACTTCTTAAATGAAGTTCCAAGCCTTGTATTTATAGTTGGAGGTGAAAAAATAGTTGTTAGAAACCCCCAAAAAATCCAAAAATACTTCCATCTTCATTTAATTCAATTTTAGCTTTTTGCAGAATTTTGGCTGCTCAAGATCGTGAGCGGCACCCTCAGGATCATGAGCTTTAAAAATATGACCGTTACATTTGAATTTAGTCATTGTTCTTAATTGCTCCACCAACTCTCTAACTTCTTAAATGAAGTTCCAAGCCTTATATTTATAGTTGGAGGTGAAAAAATAGTTGTTAAAAACTCCTAAAAAATCCAAAAATGCTTCCATCTTCATTTAATTCAATTTCAGCTTTTTGTAGGATTTTGGTTGCTTAAAATCGTGGCCGGCGCCCTCAGGATCATGAGCTTTAAAAATATGTCCGTTATATTTGAATTTAGTTATTGGAGCACTCCTTAGAATCGTGACCAGCTCCTCAGGATTGTGACCAGACATGTCACGATCGTGAGGAGCTCTGACTTCTTTTATTAATAAAAAGCTAGGCTCGGGTGCTCCTCATGATCGTGAGGAGTACCCTCATGATCGTGAGCGATGATTGACTTTTAGAAAACTTCATATTTTTTGCTCCAATTGACCTCTCTTGAGTTATGATCATCGATATGACTTTTAAAGATATTTGAGAGGACATTTGAGCTTTGATTCACCCTCTAATGCTTGTTTTATCAAAAATTTTAATCTAACTTATAATCACACTTAAATGAAAAAGTTAGGAACTAAAATTAATTGTTAAAGTTAAAATAAAGATTGATTTGATTAATCAATATAATGATTATGTAAAAGGTTAACAACATAAAACTTTTGTTCCACACTAGCCATTATATTTTTAAAAGCTTTAACAAGCCCCTAAAACAATACAAGTAATCATTATATTTAAACCAATAAAGTGCAGGAATTAAAATATGACATTTGAATCCTCATAACACACATACATTGCCATTTTATATTCATATCATTTTGATTTAAAAATACCAATTGAATTAAATTTAATAGAGGTTTACAAGTATCACACACATATATATAAGAGGGTTAATGGGACATTTTTTATCAATTGTTGGGTTAAAATGTTATTTTTATCAAAATTATATGTCATTAGTACTAAAAAAACAAACGAAGAGGAAATTTCTCTACACTTATAACACCTTAAAAAATATAAAGGAGAAAGAGAGAAACCTAAATCCCAACTTTCCAATCCTAAATTCTAACAACAAACATAAAATCCATCTCAAATTAACCATGATAACTTTAAACTTGTGGGAAAAGGGAAGTAAGGCATTTTGAACTCAATAAGATAATACTCATATTTGATAAAGAATAGGGTAAGTAACAACAATTTTCTCTATTTTTGAGTAATCAAGCACATGTATAAGATTGTATGATTGCGTTTATAGTTAAACTCTTGATTTCAAGTATAGCAAAAATATGTTTGAATAAATTGTATATTTTAAGTAGAGAATGGTAATACATATACCTAATTTTATAAATTTTAAATTCATAAGTGTTAATTGGACATGATTAATGAAAATTTAAAATTAGAAAGTAATATAATATTTAAATATTTTGTTTATGTAGATTTTCTTGTATTTTGAATATAAACTATCAAAATCATCAAAATATTGAGAAAATATTCATTTGGAAATTAAAAATCTTGAAATTAAAGTTGTTAGTGTTAATGCAAAACTCTATATGTAGTATGCAGAGCTTGTTCTATTTTTCAACAATTCCAAACCCTTAAACTTGACATTTTAGTCTCATTTTTAGTATGAAAATACTTTATATATTATTTATCTTGTGGTAAAGTTTCGTGACAAACTATGATAATTTAGTTTGACAATTCTAAGATTGTTGCATTAGATAGAATTACACAATTTATATGATTTACATGATTTCTATTATAAAACATTGCATAAGCATTTCATAGTCATCCTTAAATTTAGGAATTATCTTTAATTTTAAAATTCTTATGTTTAATAATAGGAGATGGTGGAGTATAATGTGATTTCACGGAGAAATCAAGCTGAAGAGATTAGAGTATATAATGCTTTTCAAAAGCCTTCTTATTTTGGTATGTAGAACTTGATCTTAGGGATTTTAATTTTGTCCAGTGAGTGGATCATTAATTAATAATATTATCATTGCAACTTTATATCGTATATATACATATAAATATATGTTTCTCTAAAAATTTAATTTATTTATTAATTCGAGAATCTTTAACTATAATTCATTTTTTTCTCTTATTTATTTCTTTATTCTTTTATAAATATATGGACATGAAATATTTATAAAGAAATCCATTTCTTTCATATGATATTTTTTAAGAGATTTATGCCAAAGATAAAGTAAATGGACTAAGTGTTGTAAGTGCCACTAATCGATTAGAAAAAGAAATAATTAATTTAATTCTAATGCAAGTGAACCATTTGGTGGTTTGTGATGTGAGTGGATAAGCATTTGAAACTAAAAAGTCCAAGAGAAAATTTGAATATATTGAAAAAAATATAAGAACAATTATAGAATATGATGCCACAAATTATGCAACATGATCAAAAGATAATGAGAGAATTGGTGAGTGCACTTACAAGAGATGAGAAAAATAATAGGACTTGACTTTGACAAGTACTTAACGAGGTTCAAGGATTAAGTACAACTCAAATTTTACATGCTATAAGAGCCATGTTGGGGTTTCATGTATCAAACACACAGTGAAAATAAAAAATTTAAACACACAAAATCCTCACAAGATCCATGTAATTCGGTTAAATTAACAGAAATGATTATAAAATATCACCAAGATGATTACAATGTGAGACTATAGGATGGATGAAAGGGGGTTCACTTCGGTGACACCCTATCTCAAGCCTTTCGTACGTTCTGTCGGATATAGAAATCGTTGTTCAAGAAACGTCCTCTACCGGTATCCACATAAACAGGATACCTAAAATCAGTGCTGGTATGTGTTGACTAAAGGATACAACCTCAATTTTGATAATAACATAATATTGATAAAAATTGGGTATTAATTTATTTTAAGCATTTGTGAAAAAATAAGGGCCATTGAGTTCAAATCATTTGACAATCAAGCCTAACAAGCCACAATCCATCAAGTTCAAATCCATGAAGATGCTCAAGTTCATGTAGAGAATTTGAGGACAAGATGGTAATTAGAAATTTATTGTAAGGGTAGTTAAGTCAAGTGACTTGTCCTGGAAGCTCAAATATTTTATCTTTTGTATTTAATTTGCATAAATTTATTTTAAAAATAAAAAGTATCTTTTTGTCTCATCAAATATATTTTTATGCATATTTTTGAATTCGGTTGACAAAAGATTTTTGGTGGCAAAGTGCTTTTTATTTAAAAAAATGTGTATAGCTACTTTACTTGTAAAAGAAGAGATACACTTTGCTTTTTCCGGGTACCAAAGTCATATTGCACTAAAATGGTAAAATTTTCACTTGCGACTGCTGGATAAATAACTGTGCCAAACCAGTTTTAGAAAGTTGCATATGTCTCTACAGCAGCCTGATTTTACTACCAGAAACTAATCTTCATAGTTTTTAAAGACAAAAGGATTTTGTTACTCATTGCTTGTTTAGAAAATCAAATAATTTAATCATGTTAAAATACAGATCATGATAGCTTGAAATTAGGGCAATCCATGAGATCATATAAATTCATCTTTTTCTCATTAACTCATTTTTAGTGAAGTGTGTGTGAGCAAATATTTTGAGAGTGTTTTCAAAGTGCTGGAATTCATCTTCTCCTCTCAAAAAAATATGGTTGCTGGAGCTGCATTTTAATATTTTGAAAAATCATCCTTGAGCTTCCTTGTAAGTCATCTTCACTCTTCTTGTCCATAGACTTCATGTGTATTATTGTTGCTTAAGTGAGAAAGACAAACACACATTTTCATCTTGTTCTTAAAATGTAAAAAGTACCATTTGAAGAAAAATGGGTGCATAGTTGCTGGTGCTGTTAAAACCAGTTTACAGAGTTACTGAAGCTTGTTAAAACCAGTTTGCAGAGTTACTGGATCTAAGCAAAATCAGTATTGTATACAATTTGCTGAAGCTGTTGGGAAAGACCAGCTGGGTTAGTTGCTGGAGCTAAAAAAACCAGTGTAGAGGAAGCTTAGGAAAATGGATAGTACTAAGGTTGTGAACGGCTTGTCTCTTGCCAGTTGAAAAGAGATCACTTTAATTAGTGGAAAAATCTCAAGAGTGAGTCCTTGGGGAGTGGATGTAGGCAAGTGGAGTCAAACCACGACAAAATTCTGTGTGTATTATTTTCTCCTTTATCTTTTCACTTTCTCATGTGCGATTATGATGTTTGCAAATGAATTAACTTGTTTAACTTGCTTTCACTCTGGACTGGATTTAAATTGATTCATAATACTGGCTCTCCTGTTCTCAAAACTGTGTTCACAAAGTTTTTGAAACTGCACTCTGTTTTAAGCTTCCGTATTTTAGCTTGAGCTAGTTAAATTAGTTTTCATTTTCAAAATAGTTTGAAAAGCTCAATTCACCCCCCCTCTTGAGCAGCCTAACAGACCTAACAATTGGTATCAGAGCGGGTTTACCCTGCCAATAAATTCATATGGCTGCTAGCTCGAATGTTATTCCTTATGCCTCCGGGCTTCCCGAGGGAAACTCTATTTCAATACTACCTTTTCTCAATGGAACCAATTTTGATTATTGGAAAAAAAGAATAAAAAATTTTATTCAAGCTGTGGATATTAATTGCTGGAAAATCATTCTTAGAGGACCTGCTATTCCTACTAAGAAATATGCTGGAGGAAAAGAAATTCCAATACCTGCGTTAGAATATTCTGAAGCTCATTGGAAATTAGTCCAGCTAAATGCCAAGGCTCTTAACATGCTTCATTGTGCTATTGATGTGAATGAATACAACAGGATCTCAACATGCACTTCAGCCAAACAGGTGTGGGACAAACTTGAAGTAACCTATGAGGGAACAAATCAAGTCAAGGAGTCTAGAATTAATCTGCTATGGAGAGATTACGAACTGTTTTCCATGAAACCTGATGAAACTATCTCTTCATTGAACACCCAAATTAGTGAGATTGTCAACTCACTCAAGAATTTTAGAAGAAATCTCACGGATGAAAAAATGGTGAAGAAGATTCTTAGATCCCTATCTAAAAAATGCCAAACTAAAGTAATTGTTCTTTGTGAAGCTCAAGACCTGCGAAACTATTCCTATGACGAGCTAATTGAATCTATTCTCACTCACGAGATGATGATGAAAGGCAAGTCTAAGGACAACTCTGCTGAGAAGAAAAAGAGAGGAGACATCACTTTAAAGATGGAGTCAGGCTCAGAAAACTTAACCAGCTTCGATGATGAAGAAGTGGCACTAATCATAAGGAGATTCAAGAAAATATTCAAGAGAGGTGGAAGGACATACCAGAAGAATATGAAGAGAATGTTTAAGCTAAACTCAGACTACCAGACCAAAAAGGAGACCACATAAATCATTTGCTTTGAATGCAACAAACCATGACATTTGCGAGCTAATTGTCCAAAGCTGAAAAAGAAAATAAAGAAAGAGAAGCTCAAGAAGGCAATGGTTGCTACCTATAGTGACAGTGATGAATCTAGCTCATGTGATGAGGAGCAAGATGGTAAGGAAGTTGTAAATCTATGCTTAATGGCAAAAGAGAATAAAGAGATTTCTGAATCGTAAGCTGATACAAAAATTGAAGCTAACATGAGTACAAAATCAACTCAAGAGGTAAATTCTTCTGAACCCATTTCTTATGATAAACTTGAATGCGACTTTGGTGAACTGTATAAGAAATTTAGAGCCTTAACCAAAAAGTATAGTTCACTTAAGAAAGAGCTCAATAATGTAAAATTGGAAAAAAAAACTTGCATGTGTGATATGTCTGAAGCTGAATTTAATAAACTCAAGGAAAAAGAAATGCATGCTCAAAATCTCTTTACTGAAGCTTCTAAGAAATTAGACCATGCTGTTTCTCAAGCTGATTCCTTGAAAAAGGAACTTGAAACTACTTTTGATGTAAATCTTGTTCTCTTATAAGAGAATAAAGAGTTATAGAAGAGAGTAGATGGTCTAACTAAAGACCTTGAGAAACTCACTAAGGGAAAACAAAATCTCGATGCTCGCTTAAGGAATCAACTCTTTGCAAATGGAAGACAAGAGCTAGGATATGAGAATGTTACTAGAACTAAGAAGCATGAAAACTACTTTGTTAGAGCATCATCTTCATCACATTCTCATGCTACATGTTTCTATTGCAATCATTCTGGTCACATTGTGAAATTTTGCGCTTATAAGAAAAATGCTTCTAAAGCTAATTTTGTCTGGGTACTAAAAGGAACTAGGCAGATTGCAGAAACTAAACTGACAAGACCTAAACTAGTTTGGGTGCCTAAAAATTAGTGATCTGATTGCAGGTATGCCTAATGAGCAAGGATGCACACAATAAGTGGTATATGGATAGTGCTTGCTCTAGGCACATGACGGGTGATAGGATAAAGTTCACCCAACAGTTAGCTTTGGAGATGATAGCAAAGCTAAAATTACGGGACTTGGAACAATTGGCACAAATCCATTAATTAAAGAGGTATCTTTGGTTTCTGGTTTAAAGTTCAATCTTATGAGTGTGAGTCAACTGTGTGACAAGAAAAATAGAGTCATCTTTGAACCCACTCATTGTGAAGTTCAAAGTTTGCATGATAATCAAACTCTTTTTGTTGGAAATAGAGTTAAAAATGTCTACTTGGTTGACTTTGAGAAATTAGATCATACTAGCAATCTGTGTCTATCTTCTATAGATGATGATAGTTAGATTTGGCACATAAAACTTGGTCATGCAAGCATGCATTTGATTTCCAAGCTATCTAAAATTGAGCTTGTAAATGGACTGCCAAAGCTAAAATTTAAAAAAGATAGTGTTTGTGATGCTTGTCAATTAGGCAAGTAAAACCGGACCAAATAGATCTAAATGCAATAATTTAAGAGGTTTGGTTGTCAAGACTGACCCTTTTGATTTAAAAGATTTTGTCAATTTATTTAATTAAATAATTTAAAAATATATATTTTTAATTATTAATTAATTTTTTATTTAAAAATAATAAGGATAAATTGGTCATTTGGCAGAAAAGACTTTTTGTCTTTTCTGCCAAATGACAATGAGATATGTATTGCCGTCCAT
>CATIWO010234830.1:0-10492 GCA_949673435.1 Macaranga tanarius | reverse complement strand
GTATGAGACTCACTACCTCCCACTATCAGTATCACATACCAATCAAGGAAAATAGACAGAGGTGATAGTCTAAGGATTAATAGTACCTTTATATTAATCCACCAACTATGAACATTTATAGTATATGTACTAAATGAGTTTGTCACTCATATTATCAACTCTTGATGATAAACTCATTTAACATAATAATAAAGGTAAATATTCAAATAAACAAACACTTTATCTAACAGAATATATTATTGCCAAAGGGATTAATATACAATGTTTGCATACAAAATGGCCATAGGGCACACCTATACTAATAATTTACATAACTAATCAATCATGCATCATGTATAATATTTTAGCAAAATCAAAGATGACATGTAATCATATTACAAGTCCTACATACTAAAAGTTAAGCAACACTTACAAAACTCCCAAGTTTGTAGAACACTTGATAAGCTTTGATTATTGCGATCCACTAGCTCCGAGCTCCCCAAGTGTGAAGCCTCTAGCTTATAACACTGGTTTACTTCAAGTAATGATCTCCAAGATCGATGTAGCTCTCCTACAGGCCTCTCTTAGATGACCCCAAGAGCTTGTAAATCTTGTTTGATCTTGAAGGTATGGAACTTAGTGTTTGCCTCTCAAGATGATGGTGTGAAAGAGATATCACAACTCTTGTGAGAGTTAAGGTTCACTCACTTGATTTAGGGAAGAAGGAAGACTCTCTTTCTTTTCCTTTGGTCTAGTTGGAGTAACCAAACTCTCTCTCACAATACAATCGCCAAAAATTTCCAGCACTAAGGTTAGTGTCTTACACATTTCTTATTAATTAAATAATCCATTGGTGTCTTATTTTCCAAGTCTAGCAACTATTGCTAGTCCTCATTCAAAGTCATCATTCCAAGTCAATGAAAGACTTGGAATTCTACAACCTTGGAGATGGCCCAATCCAATCCAAATAATCAATGGGCTAGATTAAACTCTTTAATCAATACCCAATCCATATATTTAACAACTGGACTAGTTCAAACTCTTTAAATAAGGTCCAAGGCCTATGGTCCATCACATAGACCAAGTCCATCATCCATAATTCACATGGTCCATCTCATGGCCCATGTCCATATATATATATATATATATATTTGGGAGGCTAGTATTAATTTAATCTTTAACTTAATATCTCATATTAAATTAAGTCTAAATTAATATTTGCTTAAATGCAATAAAGTTCCAATCTTTGAATTTGAATTTTGGGATATACCAAATCGCTGCACATGCGCAAATCCAATTCAATTTATTTAATAAATTAATTAAACTCTTTAATTAATAATCAAATTAATGTTAATCATCACAAGTGCAACCTTTATATGTGTGACTTACTAGGTTCAAGTCTAAATGGAAATGGGATATGATATTAACACTTAATATCATGAAAACACTTTTCCATACAAAATGTGAAAATCCCAATGTGTTACATTCAGTTCCCATAAGTCGTGAGTGACCCCCAGCATAGATATTACGACTACCCAATTAGAAATGAATGCTATATATAGAATCACAAGAACCAAAGAACATAATTACCATGCACTAAATATCCCTTCATTACAAGATCCCAATATTGGCTAGAGTCAAGGTTTAGTCAAACTATAATTGCCTCTTTCATATGACCTCATCTTAAGTTCAATTCTTGATAAAACACGATAACTACTAGAAACTCTTTTCTAGCACTGAAACTCTTTTTGGGTAAGTTAAGTTTGACCGGGCCAGGTACTTATTCATCAAGAATAACTTAGATAGTATAGGATCTTATCCCCGTTCACTCCAGGTAATGAATTCCATCTTGGCCGATCACTCATCCCTACATATAACGAACTAGAGCCACCACACGCCATATACCCATACATGGCTAGTACAGGTATATAACTAGTAATAAACTCTAACCAACCATATATGGATGACCGTATCGCCTTAGGTCAAAGGACCATATGCACAATTATGTCTAAGATTGTGATTGTTGACTAAAGTGAATCCCAAACAATCACAAATCTTGTGTCACTGTTCGATCCACTCATCACATGAGTATCCATATATCTATTCTGATAACTCATATCAAGTAGCATGAGACTTACTACCTCCCACTATTAGTATCACATATCGATCAAAGAAAATAGACAGAGGTTATAGTCTAAAGATTAATATTACCTTTATATTAATCCACCAACTATGAACATTTATAGGATATGTACTAAATGAGTTTGTCACTCATATTATCAACTCTTGATAATAAACTCATTTAATATAATACCAAAGGTAAATATTCAAATAAACAAGCACTTTATCTAAAAAAATATATTATTGCCAAAGGGATTAATATACAATGTTTACATACAATATGGCCTTAGGGCACATCTATACTAACTAAGTATAGATATAATGAGATTGTATGTTATTAAGAGATTCTTTTCTGATATATGAGGTAATATCACTTCTATTATTAATTCCTTAGTTAAGTATACTAATGGTATTGATGATAGTAGGGGTGTTACATTTAATTGGTATCAGAGATCTAGGTTATTGGATTCTATAGACACTAAGAAATAATGAGTTTGGTGGATATTAGAAATGATACTTATTATGATGATGATGAGGATTATTAAAGTCTTTTGATTTTGAATTTCATAGGATGGCAAGATCTAGAAGTGCACTTATAGTCAAGGTCGTGGACGTGGATATGGTAGGGGTAGAGGTAGAGGACAAGGGGTCCAGAATGATAGAGTAAGGCTAGTTGAGTTAGCTAATCTCCCTAGAAGGAGCCGAACATTTGAAGGGGAATCATCTTTGTCGTTAGCATCTGTTGGCAACGAGAGAAACGAATTGCCAAATGTTCAAACGAGTAGTTTAGAAGATAATTTTGTACCAGCTGCATCAGTTTTGATTTTTGAAAATGTACTTAGAAGGGCATAAAATATTTATCAAGCACCGCAACCGGCAATGCCAATGGATGTGCCAAATCAGCCAGTGCCACCGGTAGTCCATATAGAGGCTATTGATTTAGCACGTACTATAGCAACGGTGATATTAGAAAGAGAGAGATACCGAAAGCCTGGAGATATTATAGAACATGACAAGAAATATGGAGCCTATGATTTTCATGGTACTTTAGACCTAGGACAGGCTGACAAATGTGTCAAAACTATGGAAAAGGCCTTTAATACATTGCAACTGAATGATGAAGAAAAGGTGAACAATGTATATGCTCTGATGTTTGATAAAGCAGATGATTGGCTAACACGAGTAAAGAATCTCTACAGAGAGGCTTTCTCTTAGCCGTTGTGCAAAGAAGAATTTGGTAAGGAGTACTTGGCTGAAACTTTTCAAAAGCAAAGGAAGGCTTCTTTCGTGAATTTGGTATAAGGTTCAATCATAGTTAGGGAATATACTGACAAATTCAAAGACTTGTATCAATAGACGAAGGATATATACCCTACTGAAGAGGCCAAGAGTAAGAAATTCAGAGATAGGTTACATGTATCTCTGTGAGGAAAGCTAAATCTGTATGAGGGCACAACTTTTTAAGGTTGGATGGAGAAGGTGATGGAACAAGAGAGGTTAGACAAGTAATCAGACAAGGTCTCACTATCAGGAAGGATCATCAAGGCAACCCTAGAGGGGTACTAATAATAGGAAGTTGAGGTTTACCCTTTATTCAAGGAATAATACGCAGTCAAGAGGGAATGATAGGCCTCCAGGTAGCTAGATATCCATAAGATGACCCACAACTTCATTCAGACCTAACAATTTTGGAAGTGCCCTAAGAGGAGGAGTTGCAATGCCATGGTGCATTGTGTTTAGGAAAAATCACATGGGCAGTTGTGGAAGAAGCGAAGTAAGATGTTTTAAATGTAATGAAATGGGACATTATGGTCGGGAATGTACCAAAGACATAATGGGAGAATAATCGATGAAAAGATCCAGTGTTCCTCAAACTGGTAGAGCAGGTAGACCTCTTATTGCTGCTTGATCAACTAGAGTAAGAAGCGTAGTTAGTAGAGCTCCATAAGCTTAGGAGAGACCTACAGGATAGGGTAATGCTTCTGAGAATACACTACAAGTGCACATTTATATAGTAACGAAGAAGGATGCTGAGAATGCACTAGATGTGATTAAGGGTATGACTTATATTTATAATAAACTAGTGTCTGTGTTAATTGATCCTGATGCAACATTCTCATTTATATCATTTGCCTTTGCTTTGCATAATAAGTTATAATTATTGGATAGAGATGAACCTGCAGTTGTTAGCATGCCTATGGGGTTAAGTGTAATTTATGAAACAATTATTAGAAATGTTTTAGTAAGGAGAGGAGAAGATGAAATGAGGTGGGATTTTATGACCATACCCCTAGTGAATTTGATGCTATATTAGGTATGGATGGGCTAAGTCACTATAGAGCAAGTGGAAATTGTTATGAGAAACAAGTAGTGTTTAAAAAGGAGGATGGTGGTAAAATTCACTTTGTGGGGGAAAATAGGAAAATGTCAACTAAGATAATTTCAACTATAACGACTATGAAGTATCTTAAAAAGGGTATGATGCTTATTTGGCTTTTGTGGTTGATAAGAAAAAGGAAGAAGTAGATTTGGAGAGCATGCCTATAGTAAATGAATTTGGGGATGTATTTCCAAAATAATTGCAAGGATTGCACCTGAGAGGGAAATCGAGTTTGAAATTAAATTGTTGATGGGAACAATACCTATATATCAAGCCCTGTATAGGAAGGCTCTAACATAATTGAAGGAATTAAAGGTGTAATTACAAGAATTACTAGATAAAGGATTTATCAAATTGAGTTTTTCTCCATGGGGAGCACCTCTGTTATTTGTAAAGAAGAAAGATGGATCATTAATGTGATGCATTGACTATAGGTAATTAAATAAGGTTACTGTTAGAAATAAATATCCATTACCAAGGATAAAGGACTTATATAATCAGTTACAAGGAGCAACTGTGTTTTCTAAAATAGACTTGAGGTTAGGATACCACTAATTGAGGATTAAGGAGTCTGATATTTCTAAAACTGCTTTTAGAATGAGGTATGGGCATTATGAATTCTTGGTGATACCACTTGGACTTACCAATGTGCCAGCAGCATTTATGGACTTGGTAAATTGAGTATTTCAGTCTTATTTGGATAGGTTCGTAATTGTGTTCATTGATGACATCTTAGTGTATTCTAAGTCTAAGAAGGAGCATGAAAAT
The DNA here is from genome assembly GCA_949673435.1 of Macaranga tanarius. Classification (NCBI taxonomy): domain Eukaryota; kingdom Viridiplantae; phylum Streptophyta; class Magnoliopsida; order Malpighiales; family Euphorbiaceae; genus Macaranga; species Macaranga tanarius. The sequence continues at coordinate 5,244 of CATIWO010234830.1, read as the reverse complement.
CATCTGAGAATAGTGCTAGGAATTCTAAGAGATAATCAGTTATATGCAAAATTTAATAAATGTGAGTTTTGGTTAGATAAGGTGATATTTTTAGGACCTTTCCTCTAAGACATTCACATTCAACATAACCATATCCAAGGCATTTAACACACTCAATATCATTAATTTGACTGGATGGATTCTCACTTTTATCTTTAAACTCTTCTATTTTAGTCTCAACAATGGGTCTATCATCCTTATCACTCCAACTCTCTAAAATTGAACAAAAATTAGAGTCTTACCTCAAGTGCTTTCTTTTAAGATGTCCTCCTAAATTTTGATCAACTCCATGATTCCTAACTTTATAACCTATATAAAATCGATCTCTATCTCCTCTTCCTCTTTTAATGCCATCAAAATTGTATAAATTTTTATAGTAATGAGTTGGCACAAATCTCTTCCTTGTGATAGTTCTCATCTTAAACCATGAAGAAACAAGGCCTTCTCCACTTCTGCTCCTAGTAGAGTTAAATTGGTCCCACCATACACTAGCATAATCTGTGAACTCAATAGCTACTAGTTTTACCTTTTTCTCTTCAGTGGAGTTATGGCACTCAAATACACGCTCTACCTTTTTCTCCCATTCCAAATAGGCTTCTAGATCACTTTTCCTTTGGAAAGTTGGAATCTTCATCTTAATTGATCCCAAATTCCCATCTTTGGATTTTCCTTTGTTGGAACATGTATAACCTTCCTTAGCCTCCTCTTCTATATTATAAAAGAGACTTCGTTTAGTGTCGCTTATGCGGCTAGGAGTATCTTGCTCTAGTTTATCCAACCTGTCTTGGACCTTGCAGTTTTCACTCCTTATGTCCTCTTGTTGTATCATCATCTTCTATTACAGCCCTTGTATCACCTCCAAAGTGATTTTCTCATTAGGATCCATTATGTAAACCTGCAAGAAAACAAAAGAAAAGTCCTATTCTAACACTCCCTCACGTGTTTCACTCAAATTGGAGTTAGTATTACTCTAATGCACTCACAAATTTGATCACACACAGAATTCCCTTTTAGTTTGTATTTTGAGCTAGTCATTTTACTAATCCTTCCTTAAAAAATTACAAAATAGGAACCTTGATAATCAAAGCTAATGATGAAAAGAATGGCCTTATATATTCGGCCAAGCAGAATTCAAACTAAAGTCAACTTTTGACTTTTTGACTTTTTTTCTTTTTTTTTTCAACTAATAATCACAAAAACACAAAAACTAATCAAATCTAGAAGCCTCTAATCACCGCTTGAGGTTTGAATCATAATATGTGATTGTAGTGCCTTTTCAGGTGGTTTTGGGTAGGTCTAAATTTGGGGGCTGTTTTATGTACAATTTTTTGTAATTTTAACTTTTTAAGGGGCTGAATAATATGATGTAAGGTGAAGGATTTTAAATTTTTGAAAAAGACTGAATCTTGGATGTTTTCTTTAAGATTAAAACCCAAGATTTTACAATAACAGGTTAAAAGAAGGGGTAAAAAGATAGATTGATGTAGGGGCTATTTGGTTTGATGTAAGAAGGAGAAGAATTAAGAATTTATGCAGATGTAATGAATGTGCAGGGGTTTGAATGATGCTTACTTGGTTTGGCACAAATTGGATGGAAATTGGCAATGGATGGCTTTGATGCAATGGCGGCTCCTTTATTATTATTATGGCCGAACCCTTTGTTGCATGGTTGATGATGATGTTATTTGATGCTGTCAAATCCTCTTTGAATAATGTTTTTTTATGTAGATGCTCAAACACGAAATTAAAGGATACGTAGCTTATTCTAGAGCCTTTGCTCTAATACCAAACTGATACAACCCTCTCGTTATCTAACAACTAGGAACTATAACAATCTATTGGAACCTTGCCCAAGGATTTATCTAGCATAAATCAAAGGAATTAGAACCCTTTAGTTATCTAACAACTAAGAACTCTAATTATCAAGGGGTGAATTTATAACTCAACTTAAGAAGTAAATTCAAAAACAAAGCTATTCACAAGAACTTAAGAAAATTCAATTTTTAAATAGGTATATCAACATGGACGAATTTAATGTTTAATACATATATATATAGACTTCTCTAATCCTAAGCTAATAAAGTTCCTTGTAAAGATAGGATATTATTCCTCTACACTTTTAGATAATCTAAACAACTAATCAACTAATCTCCTAGATAGACTAGGATAAACAAAACAAGATGACAACCAAGTAGATAGTCTTCTAATTAAACTAGGAAACAACTAACTAATCTAAATACATTAAGGATGAATAAATAAATGACCAAATTCGTCCTTCTTATTGGGCTGCTCTTTATATTGGGATCAATATAATTCTTGGGCTTATTTCATATGCTCCTTACTGCCCTTTAGTCCAATGCATAGACTTGGACTCCCTTTGGCCTAAGTTCTTCATATTGGATTAGATGTACATATCTTGGCCTTGGGCTCAACTCCATAGGTGCTAAATTAATGTTGACCATGAGTTGACTTTGACCTTGACCTTGACTTTTGACTTTAGTATTGATCATGAGTTAACCATTGACCAAATGACTTTGAACGAGCCCCATAATAGCCTCTTTCATCCTCTTAGCTCTGGCTCATGTAATTGGGCCTCCATCATAGCTTAATGAATCCAAAGTCTTTTTATATGCTGAATTCATCCCATAATCATTCATATCATGTTTCTTGCCATCTGCAAATTGTTATGAATATGATTATGGAAAAGACATGACAGGGTTGTTCGATATTAGGTTGAAATGCTTTAAAAGCATCTAATGATAATTCATTAGATTAATTGTTAGATATCATATTGGTATTAAATTATAGAAATTCCTAGTGGTAGGTAATAGTATTACAATAGCTTTTTACCTTGCTATCAACATATGAAGTTAAATAGATTGAGTATGTATGGATAACATCCTTTATGGTATTTAATACGTTGGGATGTTAATACATAAGTATAGATATAATGATATTATATGTTTTTAAGAAATTCTTTCTAATATATGAGGTAATATTACTTCTACTATTAATTCTTTAGTTAAGTATACTAATGGTATTTATGATAGTAGGGGTGTTACATTTAATTGGTATCAGAGCTCTAGGTTATTAGATTCTGTAAACACTAAAAAATAATAAGTTTGGTGGATATTAGAAATGATACTTATTATGATGATGAAGAGGATTATTAAAGTCTTTTAATTTTGAATTTCAGAAGATGGCAAGAACTAGAGGTGGACTTATAGGAGGGCAAGGTCAAGGTCATGGATGTGGACGTAGACTTGGTAGGGGTACATGTAGAGGATAAGGGGTCCAGAATGATAGAGTAAGGCTAGTTGAGTTAGCTAATATCCCTAGTAGAAGTTGAACATTTAAAGAAGAATCATCTTTGTCGTCAGCAACTGTTGGCAATAAGAGAAACGAATTGCCAAATGTTCGAATAGGTAGTCTAGAAGATAATTCTGTACCAGCTGCATTAGTTTTGATTTTTGAAAATGTACTTAAAATGGCACAAAATATTTATCAAGCACTACAGCCAGCAATACCAATGAATATGCCAAATCTGCCAGCACCACCGGTAGTCCACATAGACACTATTAATTTAACACGTACTATAGCAACGGTGATGTCAGAAAGAGAGAGATACCGAAAGCCTGGAGATATTATAGAACATGCCAAGAAATGTGGAGCCTATGATTTTTATGGTACTTTAGACCTAGGACAGGCCGACAAATGGGTCAAAACTATGGAAAAGGCCTTTAATACATTACAGCTGAATGATGAAGAAAAGGTGAACAATGTATATGCCTTGATGTTTGGTAAAGCAGATGACTGGCTAACATGAGTAAGGAGTCTCTACGGAGAGGCTTTCTCTTAGTAGGCATTCAAAGAAGAATTTGGTAGGGAGTACTTGGCTAAAACTTTTCAAAAGCAAAGGAAAGCTTCTTTCATGAATTTGGTACAAGGTTCAATGATAGTTAGGGAATATACTGACAAATTTGAAGACTTGTATCAATATACGAAGGATATATACCCTACTGAAGAGGCCAAGAGTGAGAAATTCAGAGATGGGTTATATCTCTGTGAGGAAAGCCAAATTTGTATGTGGGTACAACTTTTTGAGGTTGGGTGGAGAAGGCGATGAAATAAGATAGGTTAGAAAAATAATTGAAAATAACAAATCGGATGAGGTCTCACTATCAGAAAGGATCATCAAGGCAACCCTAGAGGGGTACTAACAACAAGAAGTTGAGGTTTACCCCTTATTCACGAAATGATACGCAGTTAGGAGGGAATAATAGGACTCAGGGTAGCCAGACGTTAATAAGACAACCCACAACTTCATTCCGACCTAAAAATTTTGGAAGTGCCCAAAGAGGAGGAGTTGCAATGCCATGGTGCAATGTGTGCAGGAAAAATCACGTGGGCATTTGTGGAAAAAGTGGAGTGAGATGTTTTAAATGTAATGAAATGGGATATTATGCTCAATAATGCACCAAAGACATGATGGGAGAACAATCGGTGCAAGGATCCAGTGTTCCTCGCACTGGTAGAGCAAGTAGACCGCCTATTATAGCTCTATCAACTAGAGTAAGAAGTGAAGTTAGTAGAGCACTAGAAGCTCAGGAGAGACCTACAGGATAAGGTAATGCTGCCAAAAATACACCACAAGCACACATTTATATTGTAACGGAGAAGGATGTTGAGAATGCACTAGATGTGATCAAGGGTACGACTTATATTTGTAATAAACTAGCATCTGTGTTAATTGATATTGGTGTGACATTCTCGTTTGTATCATTTACCTTTGCTCTATATAATAAGTTGAATTTGATGCTATATTAGGTATGGATGGGCTATGTCGCTATGGAGCAAGTGTAAATTATTGTGAGAAACAAGTAGTATTTGAAAAGGAGGATGGTGGTAAAATTCACTTTGTGGCAGAAAATAGGAAAATGTCAACTAAGATAATTTCAACTATAACGACTATAAAGTATTTTAGAAAAGGGTATGATGCTTATGTTAGTAATAGTGCTCTAGGCCTATTGTATGGACATGGTATTTTGACTATTTATGAGAATTTATTATTACGATGATTTGCATGTTTATTATATAATAATGTCCTTGAATAATATTATTAATTATTCTAAATGTCCCTAATCGGTTATTGTTATGGGAATAACAATGAATTAAGATTAGTATAAAGTTTGATTGATATTCATG